>CAIGRP010089270.1:0-52611 GCA_903798385.1 Fraxinus cuspidata
AACTTGATAGACTAGGAATGTAGAAATTTATGGACTATATACCCAAAAGCTTGTATGTTCAAACTACCCTCTACTTGCTGAGGTCTCAATTCCCAAGACACTTCTCTGAAATTGCTTTATCCTCTCCACGTCCAACCTCTTCCATACAAACATCTACTACTACTGTTTTATGCTCAGATGCATCAATAACATTATTCTCAGCCTTCACCTCCTCATCCACATACTTGATCTTCTCAATATCCTCTTCTTTTTCTTCAACACTTAAGATGTCTAATAGAACATTTTGATCATTCGTAGCTTCTGCTCTTATACCCACATCACAACGATTATCCACATCTTTCCCCTTGAAATCCCCATCCTCTACAACATTTTCTTCACCTAAATCGTCATTGTTCTCTTCCGTCGAATGAGTTTCCTCCCCACGACTCACACTCTCATTCTCAGATTCATTCTCCACGACCTCCTCATTGATGTCCTCACGTTCTCCAAGTCCCCTTATCCTCTCAAGACCCTGCAACCTCCTCCTCAATTCCGCAAACTCTCTCTCCATCAGAAACAATCTCTCCTTCAGAATCAGATTCTCCTCCTCCAATTGTGCAATATGTGTGTCCTGATCATCAACTCGATTCTCCAACACATTGTGGTACTCCATCCCACCAACATTCATGCCGTTCGGATTATAAATCATCTCAAACCGGCTCAAGTCATGGTCCAACCTCCTTTCCATCTCAACATGCTCCTCCACATCGCTCTCACTAGAACCTCCATCATCTTCATCCTCATCCTCATGAGCATCCAATTCTTGACCAGGTGATCTCAATCTAATCAATCCTTTCATTGATCCATACCCATCAACACCCCACTCTTCCTTGGCCATATCGACGAAATCCTCCCTTGATGGGGNCTCTCGCTAGAACCTCCATCATCTTCATCCTCATCCTCATGAGCATCCAATTCTTGACCAGGTGATCTCAATCTAATCAATCCTTTCATTGATCCATACCCATCAACACCCCACTCTTCCTTGGCCATATCGACGAAATCCTCCCTTGATGGGGAGAAAATCGGGGTAGGCAGAACTGCAGGTGTCACAGGGCACGGAGAAACCAAAGAAGCAATCCCGCCACTCTTCTTTGCCCTAATTATATAGGAACTAGTGTTTCTAGGTGCAAACGGAGCAGACCTACTATTGTTCTTATTATTAGCCATATTTGTATTCATATTATTCTTGTTGAACTTCTTTTTTGAAAAGAATTTTCGCGTCTTCAATCGATTCTGATGCTGCAACTCATTCACAGTGGGCGGGTTATAATTGTTAAAATTCAAATTCCCACTGATATTAACACCACCACCAGGCGCCCCAGTGCTAGAGCCAGCCATTAGGACTTTCTGCTGCTCCATCCTCCGCTTATCATTCTTCACATTTTTCCCCTTCCAGTTGTTCCTTGGGCCCAACGGCTTAGATGACTTGCCAAAAGGTAATGACGGCTGTTTCATGCCGGAAAGACCGTTAGGGTTAGGGTTGGGGTTTTGGAATTGCAGTTGTGGCTGCATAGGCGAGGCCCACATCCCGTAGCTCCGATTCATCATCTGTGAACGAGACTGAAAATTCATCAGATTATACAACTTCAAAATTATTGGAAATATTCAGATTCTTTTTCCTGACGAGTAAAAATTACCTGTTGCTGCGGCTGATTCATTTGACTCATACTAATCATCTGATTTTGATTCGCGTTCATCATTTGCTGCTGCTGCTGTTTTGGATTCATCATTGCTGCTTGCTCGTTCATTTCTATGATCTCAAGAGATAAAAAAATTCACAACAAATCGTAAACAAACGTCAATCCAACTCAAAAAATCAACAATCCGAATCAGGTTTAGATCTCTCTTAAGATATCACAAATTTTTAAATTTCATGTCCGACTTTGGATGATAACAATAACAATAACAATAATAATAATAATAATAATAATAAATCAACAAAATCCAAAAATTGGTAATACAAAATCAAACTGACCCTATAGAATTATCTGCAGAAATTGAAATTCAAATCAGAAAAGCTAAATTTTAATTTCAACATTTTTTTATCTTAATTATTGATTCTCTTTCTCTCTCTCTCGAATCGTCGAACAGTCGGAAGTTTTATGTTCATTGTGGAGGCGAGGGTAAGGCAGTTTATATATGGGTGGGGAAGGAAACGTACGGTTTAGATCCCCATTTGACAAATGGACGGATGAAATTCCATACCTTCGTCAAACTTAGAGTAGGAGTAGAAATTGACCTCTGATCGAGACTAAATTACAACACTGCCATTTCCATTGGGGATCGGATACTTTACGGCGTTTTCTTTTTCACATACTTCACTGCGATGGGACGTGAACGGTTCCAATTTCATTATGCTTTTGTAATATGCTCTCTCGCGTTGAGTATTATAGAATTGCTTTAATTCTTAAATCACGAAGTCTAAATTCAATTTTTATTTTTATAATTTCAAATTCATAAGAGTAATAAAATAGGTGTAGATCCCTCCGTAGCATCACGTAACCATACATGAAGGAAAAATTTGAAAATTACACCAATAAAAAGTCTCACAAATCTAATAACAAACTCATTTTTTTCTCAAATTCGTTTTTAATTACACGTTCTTTTAATAAAATAATTTTGCATGTGAATCCGTAACATTTTCCTATTTTTTAATCACATTAAAAAAAAAAAAAAACTTTGCTTTTATCTCAAATTTGGAAATCATCGGTTTGATAAGACCTTATTGCTCTGCATAACTTAAATGATTTTTAGGCTTTTTGATCTACCAGTTCCCCCTCTTCGGAAAGGATATTTGGCTTGTTTTCAACTTTTTATTAAAACATTTATATGATTCCAAAAAAATCTATAAATACAATATATATATTTTATTTATCTATCCTCAAGTTCTGTACCCTACCTAGACCTTCATTTCTCTCTCTCTTTCTATTTTGCTATTCAACTTTTTTAGTGTCCTCAAGTTTACCTTGTTCATCATATGGACATTTTGTCCTTTAACGACCTAACTTTGAGGTATTACTTGCGTTATAACCATTGTAGAATCATTTTACTTGATATATAGATATATTTTGCCACATTAAGGTACATGTAACATGTATGTTTTTTAATTGAGGTATATCACGTGAAAGGGTGCAAACGAGTGACAATCAGAAAGAGATCATTGACTAGTTTTGTTAACATATACTAGTGCTTTTAATAATGTTGTAATAATAATAATAATTAATGTCGCCATCAACGTGGAAAACGTTGTTTTAAGCAATTCTATTTCCTGTTTTCTTCTTATAGTGTGAAGATTGTCCACATGAAAGATATTTAGGCAAATAACATCGCATGGAAGAAATAACGAGTTCTAATATATATTTTTCATACTTGATTAATTAGTTATTTTCACCAATAAGCGCTTTTTTTTAGGGCAAAAAGTTATATACCGTATCCTATTATTTTTAAAATCTTTAATGTCCGAATTATACTTTAATTACATTTGACATTATATACATCATGTCCTATATTTATGTCGTTTATATCTATGTTTCTTAGTCTCTGTGCAACGGCTTGCCTATTCAGTTGACACAATTACCAGCAAACCTCCAGTCAACCGGGGGAATTTATACAAATGCATATCTATAAATAGTAGATTCACCATTCGAGGGATCAGCTATTGGATTGCCAGTTTATTAAGACATTACTGTTCACAGAGAACGGTGAAAAATTAGAGCATGTTCGAGCCTCCTTTTTACTTCAAAATGCATTTTGACTCAGTATTTTGATGAAAAATGTGATTAAAAAATAAGCAAAAAATTGAATTTATGTAAAATATTATTTTATTGAATAATGTGTGATTTTAAATAAAAGAGAAAAATATATTTTAAAAATAATAAAGACCAAACAAAAGCACATTAAAATTTGAAAAAAAATTAATGAATAGAAGAGAATGTGAAATTAATATTGAACTTTCACTTTTTAGATGTTATGTGTTGTCAAACTCGTTTTTAATTACACGTTCTTTTAATAAAATAATTTTGCACGTAAATCCATAACACTTCTCTCCTTTTTAACCATACATTTTCCAAAAAAATAACTACTATTATCTCAAATTACACGCAACAGTACCAGATATCAGAAATCATCAGTTTGATAAGACCTCATTTATTTGCATAACTTATATGATTTTTAGGCTATGTAAAGGAACTAAAATAGAAAAAGATCAACTAAAGCAGCTATATCTTTTACATAACCTAACAATCCAAACAGCCACAAAATATCATCATATGCCAGTGTTCGGGTTGTTTCCAGCAAGGATAAGAGAGATTTCCAGCCCTCGACTGAATGCTTGGTTGAACATAAGTCGGGTCTGGAATGTTGAAGCAAATGGAAACCATGAAAAAAAGGCAACTGGGATGAAAATAAGCATCCCCATTCCAGCATCGTATAGACGAGCAATTGATCTTATTGACTTCCACAACCCCAATTTCTTCATCAAAGGCTTCCAAGCACAAGCAATCTACAAAAAGACAATCGCGTGGAAAGATTTAATTGAAGATAAATGAGTCTACTCTGTTTTTTTAGAAAAAAAATACAATATGTAGAGAACGTTAATCAATGTAGAGGTAAAGAAGGAACCTACAAGCATCAAATCAAAGCCCATGAACATTAACAAATAATACTATCACCTTGAAAAACACCATCTTCCTAGCATTTATTCTCTCTCCAAGCGGGCACATGAGCTTGGATTCAGCTGGGAATGGCCCCAGTTTAGTAATGCACGAGGACATTAAGGAAGAGGTTGCCGAAATACTTGGGTGTTTTCGGTACTAGGCTATATTATTCTTATAGAGAAATCAAAGAATATATTACTCACACATTAATTAACAAATTCAAATAAGACTGAAATGGAAAATCTGTAGGATAGCTATAACAACTGTTGGGGGTAATATGGGACCAAAATGTCAAGACCATTTAGAATTTAGAAACATCATGTGTGGCTGCGATGAATTTATGGCATGTTTGGTCATATCTGATGAAGACCCCTAGATGTATAGATTAGGAAAAGTGACGTTATCTAGAAAAAAAGGATAACCTAAAATTATAGGAGATTATAAAAAAGAATTGATAGAGAAAAGTAGAAAAAGCTGATCCATGTAGCAGGCGATAAGCATGAAACTATGTGTTGTTGAGTAAGCAATAACATATGCACACAATCAAGCCCCCCAAAAAAAGCAACTCCATCTTGTTAAAAGGAAATGTTCCATGATCCAGTCGCTTGCTCTAATCATTAAATTTCATGCAAGTGATGGGAGATTGGCTTTTGAACCATTGCCGTCTAAAAATATAAGGGTAATAAAAAATCCACTACTTTTTCAGTTCAAACTTAAAAATGATCCCAAGTCATGTGCAGCAATATTTATTTTTATGGAGTGCAGTATGTTGAGGGCAAACTTCCAAGGAATTAATTATTAACATGAGAACAGAAAACTTACACACAGAATTCCCCATCCAGTGGGTAAAAAAGCCAAGATGCAAGCGAATATGTCAGTAATAGAGAGATCAGTAAGTGCAACAGCAACAGCCAAACCAGCCAATGCAAGCAAAAACGAGAGACCTTGGATAAACCGCAGCAGCAGCTGAAAATTAACTGAGATCTTCTGACTAAAAGTGAAGACCTGTGGAATCAAAAACAAAACCTCAATTTGACAAGAGTAGCTTATTAAAGGTAAGGTGTCACTACCAATTATAAATTTATAAGTTTCAAGATCAGACCTTGAAAAGAATTAAAAGCACAGCAAACACCATCCATGAAATCCCATACGCCTGCAAATAATTGCACAATACGACAATTAGTTAATTCACCAATCAGCTGATTTATGTCGCACAACAAAAAACATTTAGTGGGCTTAGAAAGAAAGTGGACAATTAGTTAAATCAGGAAGTGCCGTGGCAAAACTGATTGCGTTAAGAGGGAAATTCAGAATAATCTTTACTTGAGATTGAACTATACAATTGTTTTGCCTATTGTAGTCGGGCTCTATATTCGTTAAAAAAAAAAGAAGCTATTCACCACAAAAGTTTGAGCTTAACTCTGCGATTAAGTTAAACAAGCCCAACACGAACCAGGCTTACTTATTACATCAATAAATATCACGAACCTAAATGTGTGTAGATGCAATCATAAAAAAAAAAATACAATGAAAAATTATAGACTTCAAGTTTAAATATTTATGAGTACTAACAAAATTTCTATTATTTTTAAAAAATAAATAATAATATAAATATATATGTAAAGTGAGCTTCAATTTGAGATAGTTGAACTTGGTGCGCTTGTGGTCAATTTAAACCCATGTTCTAACCTTGTGTTAGGATTCTAAGTTTTCAATCAATGTCTGCGCATTTGGGTCTCTTTTCAGAGTCATATATTAAAGCAAATCAGGAAACAAATGCTTAAAAACCAACTTGTCTCAAGGTTATGCAGCCCAACATGTAGGATATAACACAAAATTTAATAAGCTTAGCAAATAGTAGCTGACACACAAAACTAATTTACCAAAAAGCTTCTACTATCAAAAAGGTAAATTAATTTAAGAAAATATAATCTATTTCTTGATTGTGTTCCTTGTTTACATTGAGTCAGGGATCTTGAAAACACTCTCAGACTCAACATGCCATTATGACAAATTGACAAGATGCTTTAACATAGCACCAGGCAATAGCTTGTATTTACATCATGCACGAAGAGTAACGAGTGCACCAAAACCTGACCTCAAGCAGTCCTGATGGGTATAACTACCACAAGCCAAAAGATGATAAGGAATTTCTCAGTCAGCAAAAGAGTACAATAGCCAAAGACAACTTCAGGAACATGAGCTCCACAACATTTCAGATGGAACTTAGCATCTATACCAAAATGGTACTGAAGGAAAGATGTAATACCGTCAACGATGTATTATTTCCCTGTACATCTAACTTGTAGACAACACCGTACTGGAATATAACAAATCGTAGGCTTAGAATGGTCTCAATCAATCTCCCACTGAATGTTCGAATATGAGACTGCAAAAGTAAAAAAATACAATAAAATATAAAACAAAAACATAACAAAACAAAATAATATTGGTCAAGGGAACACACTAAAATCTTACAATATAATACAAAAGAACCAAAAACCACAAGAATCAAACAAAAGAAAGAAAACGAAGAGTAAATAAAAATATATCTTTCATTTCCATAACTCAATTTAATGTAAAGTACAAACAGATTTAGTAGAGAAGATCACCAATCCCTATTTGCTTAAAACATTATAGTACAAGAAACATTTTTATTCAACATCATTAATTCCCAGAGAATCATATTCAACAATGAAAAAAAGGCTTTCATTCAGTTTCTAAGCAAAGGACCATAACAAGGGCAACAACTAAGAAGCCAATAGAAAACATTAATCATGTTTGTAAAAGCAGGATTCATACCAGTTCTTCATCCCACCAAGCTTCCCAGCTTTCTTCTCCTTTAACTCCAATCCCACCCCTATAGAGAAGCCAGTTTGTCCAATCCCGAAAGTCCTCTACCGTCCTAATGATGACAACAAAAAAGGTGAACCTTGAAGCAGGACAGAGATTAGGTGGAAAAAAGGCTAAAAACCTCAACAACTTACTTCTGCCACTCAAATCCAGACGGATTAAACAAATATGGAGCAAACAGCCAAGAAATAGCCAGGAACCAACTACTAACAGTGAGAAGTATATAGGATAATGCACCACCCTCGTTATACCCGTATGCGAGGTATACCACCAATAAAAGCACAACTTCCATTCTGAAGAAATTAGGAAACATAGCTATGTAAATATTTATTTCCAGGGGGAGATATATCGAGGGAGAGAGGGAGAGGGAGAGACCCCTTAACAAAATGACTGCGCGAGTAAAGCCTGTAATTTTCTGTGAACTTGATGTGACGAACCACAAATCCTCTTCCGGTTGCTTGATACTGTCGAGAATTTTGTCTTAACTTATAAGTAGACCAAATTGCGAGACACATCTAGGTAGAGAAAACTATCTATGAAACATACCCTTGCACCGCCATGAAGAATAGTCCGACCAAAGTAATGTGTTCTTGTTCCCAGTGAGAAAGTAAAGAAGACAGTACAGAGCTGAAATTGCATTGTGACAAAACTTACAACAGCCTGTGGGAGAAAATAAAAGCAAAAGAAAAAGTAGAAAGGGGTTAGAAGCCTAAAACTCATTTTCCAATACAAAGTGAAATGCAATAACCAAATATAGGAAGGAACTATGGAGAAACCTAGAAAAACATGATTCCCACCATTCCCTTTCTGGGAAACCAACTTCTTATTTATGTTATAATAATAGAGATATTTGAATTGTATATTTTTTGCTTTGTCAAATCAAAAATTTGAAATGTCATAAACAATGCTGTTCACTTAGATTCTCTGTGTATGGATATAGTGAGAAGTAATTATATAAAAAGTTGACATTTTGAAAGACTGCAAATTTTATGGGACACCCAAATGGTTAAACGAAGTGATTGCCAAAGGATCCACAACGTCCTGCAAACACGCATAAACCAACATAATAGGAGAAAGTGTGTGTTTTAGAGAAGGGTTAGAGGAAAACTTTTGCTTATTGAGTGAGCTTAAAAAACTTAGTTGTCACTCATTGATTTTGCACAGTTATTGCTGGGAAAAGGGAAACACCCTCATGCACCTTCACAATCTAAAGAAAATTGCATTCATCGTATCTATACCTTCCTCTCACTCTTGCCTAAAAGATCGACCAGAATAACTCCCTTCACAAAAAAAGTCAACTCCTCTTAATCCAGGTTACCATCCCATAGAGGGTGCCTCACTCAACTCATCATGTCACCTTACTACTATCTCATAAAAACAGATGAAGATCTACAAGCAGGTTTTCTTTAAATAACAAAAAAAGTATTAACGAAACAGAGTTCAGTTGCAAGTTAAAACCACATTGGCAAGCCGAAAAAGTTCCCTACATAGACTTGCCATAATACGTCTTATACAATGAAAAGGAAGCTAGATTAAATCTCCTAAAGAAGGAAACAAATTAAGGACCCAGCTTGTCTAGGGTTTGATTGAACAAGGAAAGTCAAATCTTTCAACACTCTCCTTCAAGCTTGTGAGAAGATATTTCTCATTGGCAACTTATTTAAGATTTGACAAAAAAATTTATAGTCAAATCTTCAAAAGCGATAAATACGAAAGATTATCAAAATGCAAGATGTGAAGAAGGCACTTTCCACTCAAAACAGAGGCCATATTGCAAATGAGCATCAATCAAAACTGAAATTATCAGCACATTGGACCCTCAACTTTAATTGGACAAAAACTCTTCTTAAAAAGCATAAAGATGCTAAAGAGATTAATAGGACATATTTTCTGAAGCATGCATAGCAATAGCATGCTAATATATCACAGCGTATATGTTACATAAACAAAGCTTCAGCCAGTTCTGTAAAACAATACTAAACAATTTAATAACACAGTATAAAACATATTAACCAGTACTTCCTGTTAGTTAAAATTCACGGTAAAATAATTCTCTCTCACACACACACAGATGTCATACCCTCAAAAAACCCTGCTCTAAGATGAAACCCAAAACCATTGGCACTGCTGTAAAGACGCCAATCTGAAACAGGAACTGTGCATTTAAGGCTGCACGTAAGGCAGTATTATCTGAAATTTGTGCTCGATCTTGAATGGTTTCACCAACCCCAGATAGTGCCTGTAAAAAGTTTATGCAAATCTTAGTAGATATCATAAGAATTCGGTTCTCTAAATTTCAAAGATAAACTGCAATTTAGAAGGAAATCAGATTTAATAACACTAAACATAAGATAATAAAGACTAAAGACTATACACGTGTCAAGTCATAACTTACCAAATACACCCTTCCATAAAGAAAAGCATATACAGTCAGCACCGTCAGCTGCAACAGAGTTTTGTAGGAACTTGTTAGAGCTTTACCATGCAGCTATGTTTCTGATAAGTTCTCTGTTACCCAAATAAATACAGTAGCCTTGCTAGCCATATAGACATGACTAACATAACATAATCTCCCTCTCCTTATGGTGCATTTAATCAGAGTTAAGAGTGAGAATAACATATATATTTGATAAAAGGGAAATGGATTTGGCAAAGATAGCACAAGGAAGAGTTTGGCATATAAGAAACACATCTAACTTCAAAATAATAAATAGGGACAAGGAAACCTAGTCTTTTCATCTTCTTACCTCCTATTAGTTGCTTGGCTTGTAAAAATGATATTTCTGAACCATGTAAGTGTATAGCTGGAACAGAAGACAAAATCTAGGAGAAAGACAGAGATCTTTTTGTTTTGTCTACATGAAATTTGATTTTGTATCCCCTTAGACAAATAAAATATCAACGTAACCGAATTTAAAACACAACGTTAGCTAGGAAACCATCAATCCTTACCCTCAACCGCAAAAATCTATATTTCAACTTAGATTCTTATGACATCGTTCAGTGTACTATGTAAAATGAAATACTAGACAATGGGAGAAAAGTAGAATATAAACACGTGAATAACAAGAACAAGTTAACAATCATGCAAGCAGGAGGACTATGACAAAGGCTTGTAATTTATAAATCCCATAAACTGACATGGTCACAGGTGGGCTTAATTGTAAGAGTACAGAGACGGTGAAAAATAGGTTCAGTAGATCAAATCAACCACATGACCACAAAGTACAATGATCTAAACAACCAAGACAAGAAATTAAGTTTCAAAGATGGAGATAGCTGACCATTGTACAGAAGTAGTATCCAACAGTTGTGAAGTAAAATGACAGCATCCTAAAAAAGTCAAAGAGCTGCCCAAGCCTGTAAACATCCCTACTAAGAACTTGTTCACCGTTACCACCAGCAACTTTGCCCTCAAACAGAGCAATCTGATTCAGCCCAACATCTCGCCCCTTGCCAACCTATACAAAATTCAGTTATCAGATATTCAGCAAATATTTCCGAAGTTAAGTGGCCCCAAATCATACCTGAATGTATTCATGGTGTGTAACATTTCCTTGGCGTAAAGTTGAATTGAATCCTGCATTTTTTTCCACTCAAGGTCTCAGAAATCGGTTGAAAGCAAATAAGCTTTAATTTTATTTAAACCCGTCAAACAAGAGAAGACAAAAGGTATTTGGGAGAAAGGGTGCATCCCAGATGCAAGTCTCATGTTAAGAGATTCTCTTAACCTATCAAAATTGAAATCATGCACCAATAATGACTCTTTATAACTTCATGGGTGGGAATGACAAGACTCTGTACAGATAGCCAGAACAGACCTTTTCTTTTCTCTGTAATAATCAAAATTACATACAACAACAGATGAAAATCCTGAACTATAAGAGATCTCTTAGCAACAGTATAGCTCATAGAGGAAAACATCTTATTCAGCAGAGCAGTAATACCTGAAAAGATATCTTCGCTAATATTAATAACACGAGATGCTTTGCTGATACCACCTCTTGTGATATGGAAAATTCTATCAAAAACATCTGGATGACCATAATGCATTCGGACCCTAATGATAATCAAGAAATGAGCTAAAACAATCGAGTTCCAATAATTTTAATGAAGCAGATAAAATTATATTGCACACAATTTGCAAACAATATTTCAGAAAACGGATGACTCACTTTAAAGGAGTCGCCAGAATACGCTGACCAAGAGTGACAAAACTAGATTCTTGATTAGACATGAATGAGGCTAAGGAAGATACGCTGCATTAATAAGTTAATGAGTTAGGTTCTGTTGAAAAATAACGATAAACATTAGTGCACAATGTTATGTCAAAATACCTTCCAGTGAATACATGTTCCCTGACACCAAGAATCGTAGGAGGACGTATCCCATGATCACGATAAAGTTCTTCAAGAAGATTTCTCATCTTCAATGCTTCCTCAAAGTAATTATCCTGAGGATAACAAATGAGGGTAATGATGAAACAAATCATCAGAGAAGCATAGAAAAATGGCGAATAAGAACTGAAAAGATAAATGCAAAGCACATAAGAACAGAGATCAGCAACATTAATGAAAAATGAATAACATCATGCCATGATGATAAAAAGAATAAAATAATTAGGAACCAGAAAGGCCAGTAAGACTCCAAAAAAAAAAAAAAAATTTAGTAAAAGTGCAAGACAAAAGCTTATAACTACATCAGTTATGCTTTCACTGTGTGCAAAGAGATAAATGGGATATAGAATATCAACTCATAGAGACAATGGAAACATTTGTAATCTAATCCAGTCTTAATATTTAATTGGCCACTGCAAAGTAGAAACAAAAGAGCGAACTAAGGTGAGGAAAGATCTTATGACCAACTGGTGCATATGAAAAGCAAGGAAGTTTGAGCTAGGACAAATATCAAGTGGACACAAATTGCAAGTGCAACTAAATGTAAATCCAACAAAGATACAGTCTTTAACAAATGAAAATTATAGTGTTTTCAAGTTGGTACCAGTTATATACTTCATCTCTAGTCACACACACTAGTAAAAGCAATGAATTTCTTCTTTGATTGCAAATGAATGGAATTTATGTTACCAACAAATTCGTAGACATCGAAATCATGTGGAAAAGTTGGAATATATGCTAAAACACAATTGCGTACAGGTATATATCGAGCAAGTGATGCTACTCAATTTCTGGGATAATGAACTTGAAACAATTCAAAAAATGGATCAGTCTTCAGAACTTTTATTCAAATTTATCCATAGTTTGTTCACATAACAAGGCCAACCTATTATGACAAAGGCACAAACTATGGGGAAAGAAGACCACCAATACTGACAAAAACTCAAATTAAGAAGAAAAAAAGTGATTTCGGCTTGGTAAATAGACAACAATTGTTATCATGAGGTAAGGGGAAATTTTCTATTATCATAATCAGCTATATTTTATTTCCTTTCGAATGTTTGAAAACAAATATAGTGGGCAACAAGAAATCAGTATCTGGGCCCCAGATCACTTGCTAACCTGGTTCATGTCAATTGTCTGCACAGCATTTCCACGCGTGAAGATTATAGCATGATTCTGATTTTCAGGTTTCCCTTCACCTAGTTTAGGATTCCCTGGTAACTTTATTGAATAGATTTCCTGCAATTTATTTTTTTAAAGTTACATATCATGATTTTGTTACATAACAAATGACACAGAGACAAATTAAAGCAGTGATTCATAGATACAACATTAACATTTCATAAAAGAATAATAAACACAATCATATATGAGGCCATCTCAGTGTCCTTCATTGAGTAATGGCTGACCCATCTCTATAGGTTTTATAACAAGCTGACAAGTAGCTAATTAGCACATCCATTTTTATTCTTAAATTACACAGCATAACTTAAAATTCAGCCAAACTAGCATACTACACCAATTTGTCTTCTTAGCTTAGAATAAAGAAACATGCATAATATCAAACACAGAGACTATGTAGACTAGAAAGGAAAGAAAAATAACACATAATAAAACCTTATCTTTCCCATTGATGTCAGCCTTCACAAGTTTTGAGAAATATTCTGTGTGCACCTTCCCATCCTTCAGAGTTTCAACCTCATCGATAAAAGCAACTCGAAGAGCTTCATTTCTATGATGGAAATAAAAAAAGGAGACAGAAAAGTTGAAAATCACACGAAGAATGACACAAACTGCAGGAAAAATAGAATCATATAGTTTACCAACAATACCCTTTTCATATTGATGCCTCCACTAATATTCTCGGCAGCGAACTCATAATTTAGAGCTACACTGATGATCTATTTCCTATCTTTTTTAAGTCCAAAAGCATTCCAACATTAAGCATTTTTTATAAGCTCATTATTATGTGAATACTTTTCTATGACTATAATGTTGTGGTTGTGGCCAACCACAACATTCAATTTGAAATTGAGAGGTATTTTGAAAACGGGGTACAATGAAGCCAATATATATGTACAACCTCTGCATTAGCAAAGCAATATCTTCAGCCTCGGGTTTATGCCCTTCTTTCTGCTTTCCATATATCTGGCATGTAACGATATATGTGAACTTCATATCTGCTTGAGCTCTTGTTTCAGGAGACAAGTCGAAACCTTGAACATCAATTACTTCATTTCGAATAATACCTGCTTCAGTATCTAACATTCCCCATGAATGAGTAGAAATAGAGATGACAAGCAAAAAGCACACATTTATTTATCAGAAAGCAAACCTCCAGTCGTCATCCGTTCCAGATAAGCTTGAAGCATTAGAGCTTTCCTATAGTACATCATCCCCCGAACTGCAAATCTCCCATTAAAATAATAGATAAGCAGGGGAATCATCAATAAAAGAAAGCAAGAAACAGCACATCTTTTTTACCAGTCTCTACCTTCCATTTTAGGAGAACTTATGAACGTAAGTTAAACTACCAAAAAAACAAGGGTAACCAAAAGTGATCGTGGCATTTGAGGTTCCGGTAAAAAATGATCAAACCCATGACATGAAAGTCAACCGAAACAAGTACATATGAAGGGCCAAGAAGCATGGACATGATGACACTTGGACCACGCATCGGGGCCACGTTAATTAAAATAACATAAAATAAATATATACATTTCTAAAAAAATCTATATTTTTAAAGAAAAAATAATTCTCAAACATGTAGGTCATCTAATTAATTGGGTCAATTTGTAACTATTTGGTCCATACATTTATTGGAATGGATCATCCAACTGATTGGCCCACAGTCATCCCTGTCATATTTTTAAGCCACCTACTCTAAATAATTTTCTCTCTCAAGAATGTCCGTCAGTCCATCCTTTCTCCATTTTCCAAAACATTTTTCTATTCTCCAGAAAGTCCCCCACCCACCCACCCACCTCCCTCTCCCTCTCCACCCCCATCTATTCCTTGTCCAGAAGCTTCCCTGTCTTCCTCCGCTTCTCCAGTCTCTATGGCCATCTTTTCCCAGATCGCTTGGCTATTTCATCTATTTGCGCATTTCTCCATTTCCATCAACCATCATCTTGTTTGCTCACTTCTCAAATCATAAACTTGGTTGGCTTTAGCTCTCTTTTCCCAAACTTAGGGAAGTTTCTCTTTCTTTTTCTTTCTAGTTCCGACTTGGTTGACTTTAGGTAAGTTATGATTTCTCAACTCACAACTTGGTTGACTTTAGCTCTCTCTTTTCCCAAACTTAGGTAAGTTTCTCTTTCTTTTTCTTTCTAGTTCAGACTATATCCATGGTTCGTTTCTCTTAAAATTTTGAAGTGGATTTGTATTGTCAAAGTCATTTTGCCAGAATGTTTGCAGCGTGTTCAAATTTAAGAAAAGAAAAACAAGAAAGGACATACCACATTGTCCTTCAACATTTTTCCTCTATAAAGTAGAGATCTAAATTCTATCGGGCAGGATGGCTTCCAGTGAGTCGTGTGATCATGTCAGCAGTTGGACCAGATCAATTAGTAAATTTTTTTATCATTTATTTGGATAGGAAATCACAAAATGAACAACCAATAATGTAGTGCTTTACAAATATGAACCTTCTTTTACTTCAAGCATGCAACACAGGTGTTGAATTAAAAGTTTCAAGCACAATTGCTTCTATTTTAGTTCCATAAATACACATAAAATAGGATTGTCAACTTACAAAGACCATCATGTGCCTAACTGTACTGTGACAAATGCAGGAGGCCGTGTAGTATAGGAATTGAGTCAACAAAAGACGAGGCAGGAAGAACATTCCAGAATACAACTTACCAGTTCTGGCCAATGTTTGTCCTCGATACGAAGCCCAAAACCGCAATTCAAGGATATCACGAGGATTATCACTAAGTTCTAATTCTGTTGTGTTCTCATCACGTCCAATCCGATAAAGAAAATTTTTCCATTCATCTGTATTAAAAAAGAAACAGGCTCAGAGTTATAGGTCATCAGAGTGCTTTTATATTGCCTTGGCATGATAAGAACTTAGCCTATGTTTGGCCTCCATTTTTGTAAAAATACATTTTTCTTTTTCTTATTTTCAGCCACACATCCTCCAAAAAATAATTATTCCAAAACACATTTTTTTCCAAAATTTAATTTTAATGGAGCCCAAACAAGGGCTTAATTATAGAGATTTTATATACGTAATCAATACAATAAACCACAATATCATACTATAAAGAGTCATTCAAAAGATTAGATGAGTAAACTAAATACATCGAAGAAACGATGACATCACCAACATAATTAAATTCACACGACCAACATAAACACTAGTAGAATATCATATCCACATTTGAAGTACATCCTGAGAGCAAAAAGAGGAGAAAAGCATATGATTTAACACTATTTCTTCCATTTTCTTGAAAGTAGAGTGGAATATAAAAGAAAACTTGAAAAAATAACATTAAAAAGACCCAGATGGAAAGCTCAAAATAAATATAAGAAAAACCTAAATATTAACTCAAGTTAAAAAAATTCTAAGGTACACATCGCCAGACAGCACCAAAAGATTCCATGAAACAGAATTGAGTGGGCAGAAACAAATTAACTGAGCAAACAGTTCCTTCTTGAATATGCCTACTGTAGAACAAGGAACTGCGTGTAAAAAAAAAATGTTCATGAGACAAATAAACTGAAGGACAACAGTATTATCACCACAAGCCACAGCAAGAGACAAAAAGTTAAAGAGACGCACATAAAAATATATCACACGACTATTTCATACACTGAATTAAGACATAAGAGAAACCTTGATAGGATAAAGAAATGCCAGCAGAAAATTTTGTTTCATAAAAATAAGAGAAACGTGAAAAAGGAGTACTTAGACACTTAAAGATGAAGGAAATAACAAACTGTGTCAATTAAAGTAAGACTAAGTACCTGGATATATTTTCTGGAGATAAAACAAAGTTGAAATGCCATCTTCATTTTTCTGAAGGAGTTCAGACATGCTGTAAAGCACAATCTCAGAGTAATATGGAGTGAACACGCTGCACAAGCAATGTGGGTATACAAACATATAAGAAATCAGTAATTTAAACCAAAATTGTTGGAAGTCAAAAATAGAAGTTACCTAAAGGACAACATCTCCCGGACAGGCTTGGGCACTGGCATCTCCATAAAAAGGGAATTAGTGAAGAACTGTAATCGCCGCCTAGCCTCAAGATTCTTGGGTATATTTGCAGCGGAATCTTTGATTGTTAGAAGTGAATATAGTCTAATCACTTGTGCCCTCTACACATGTTTCATGCATTTTAGCTCGTTAAATCAGATATGCAATCTCCAAAACTTTAATATCAACCAAAAAACCAGAAAACAACAAATAAACCAAAAATAGTGATAATTTTCATTACTAATCCGACCAGGAAAATACAAGCATATTCAGCACTATAACTATTCCAACAGACAAACCCAGCAGAACAAACCTCTACCCTTAAACCTATTAGCTCAGACAAGCTAACATGTTTTAGAGAAGTAGGTGGTGCAACCCAAATATTAATTGTTTCAACATTTATTTTTATTTTTTTTATTTACTTTCATAGTTGGGGTCCTTGGGGATACTTAAAAGTCCTTTTGTTTAGTTTAGGGTATTCCCCGTGTGTTTATATTCAAACCCTCCAAAGAGATTAGTTGTTTTTTGGTTGTTTTTGATAAATCAAATAAAAAAAAAATTAGTTTCTCCATTTCTGGTATTCTATTGAATCAACAGGTTTAAATTAAGGTATTATTCTCCATTCTTGATGCTTGCCTGCATCACTAGGTAATACGGTGTGAATTTTGTGTTTATTTCTAATATTTAGGCAACATTCGATCTTTGCTCTTATTTTACTCAATATAAGTTCCTCTTTCCTTATAAAAAAATGCTGATAAAGATAGGTAGATATCTGGCATACCAATTCAGCATCTCTTGGCCACTTCAACTTTTGAAAAAGACGACCTTCAGTCCTTGCCTTTGACAGCATATTCCATGTATCATAGTTTTCTCTGAACAAGAGCAGTTAGGTTGAATATAGCTTGTAAAAGGCAAAAAGGGAACAGGAGAGAAGTCCAGCCTTTTCAACAAACCTCATATTAATAGAGAGAACATCGTGTCGCATAACATCATAAAGATCAAGAATGGCTTTCACAGCACCAGTTTCAAGTGTAGGCGTTTTATCATTTTTCTGCATAAATATAAAACACTGAATTAGCAAGGTGAAGTGGAGACCAATAAATCCTCTTGAATTGTCACAACTGAGGAAACTATAATGTCTAAAATCATTAACATCAATTGAAGTGTTTAAAACAATGCTTTAAAACAAAAAGAGGAAAAAAATATATAATGAATACAATCAACATAAGTTGAATTAAATTTCCAGATTTAATGTCAAACTGAAATACATCACATATCAAGATAAATAATGTTGAAGCTTCTTTGCATTTTAGTGTCATTACAGGTGACAGCTCAACCATCCAAGCTGTAGATTTAAAGTCTCATTTTCAATCAAATGATTTCCTTATTTCACCACTGCATCATAAAAAAGGAAGATTGTTTACATGTCTGAGGTCTGATCTCTCCACAATAATTATCCACTCACCACTTCTTCATTCATCAAATAACCATAGAGATCCACAAGGCATACTTAATAAGAAAGAAGATCTAGACTAAAATTTGCTTGTTAAGCTTAAATATGATTCAACGCTATAATTTCTATATTTGTCTTTACAGATTTCCTATATAAACAGGACTAGGCTAATGACTATTATTTGAGTATTTCATAATTACTTCTAATTTCATCCAGTCTCCTACGCTAATTCTGATATGAAAACTTCAAATGGCTGGACAAAAATAATAGAATTTAGAAGCTGCGGCAGGGTCCATCAAATATGGAAAGATTTTGCTAAGTTATTGTTCAGGTGATTGAATAAGCATTTATCAACATCTCTACATGATTTGAAAGTGTGAGAAAAAATATATCAGTCTTTTAACATCATACGAGTCAAGGGTATGGTAAACTTTTTACAAGCTTTTGATAAAAGTTCTAGTAGATTTTGATAAAAGTTGATGAAATGTTTTGTTAAAAAGTTAAAAGTTGTGGGTCTCACAAAATGTGCCATCAAATTTAATTGTTTACTTTGACCTCAACTTATTAATCTATTCCAAAAAAGCATTAAATTGATAAAATGCGCCGTTATCCTATTTTGACGATTCTTCATATCTCTCCTCTTTGTCAAACTTACTTTTTCACAAAAATTCTTCTGTCCTACAATTCCAGAACAATTAATCCTTCTTTTAAATCCTTTAATCAATAGCTTTGTAGAATCTAACCTTCCTTATATCGTGAAAAAAATAAATAAATAAATTTTGTAACCTTAACGCCTTAGTGCTCAAGAGTTATGATGCTCGGGTATGGGTATCGAGTACGGGTACGTATCTAAGTGTTGGATCTTTTAAACATGGCTAAAAAGAGTCCAAATTTCGAACACGAGAACGTCTTTCAAACTTCAATTTCTTTATTAATCCAGCATGTCATTTTGAATAGACCAAAATTAATTATTCACAATGAAGGAAATGANACGGGAACATGGCTAAAAAGAGTCTAAATTTTGGACACGGGTACGTCGGTACATCTTTTGAACTTTAATTTTTTTACTAATCCAGGATGTCATTTTAAATATACCAAAATTAATTAGTCACAATGAAGGAAATGAGTATTTAATAAGAGGTTAAGACGAATAAAATAAAATTTTGGGGTTTAGTTTTCAATAACGGGGAATTATTAAATGTTATAAAATAGAAATTAAGTAACTTGATTGTAATTTGGAATTAATGAAGCACTATATGGAACCCATTTTTATTTTGTACAAACAAAACTCTAAACCACCGATATATAGAGAGAGAGAGAAGGAAAAAAGAGGAAAATGGAAAGAAAAAAGAAAGAAAAAGAAAAAGAAGGAAAACCTAGCCTCGCTTTCTCCACCCGAGACGCTAGATTTATAGAGAGCAAAAGTGGAAAAGAAAATGAAAAGATAAAAAAAGAAGGAAGAAAAAGGCAAAAACGACTAAGTGTCCAATTGAAATTTGGAGGATCCAACACATATCCCATACCTATACCCATGTCGTATCGTGTCCGACACGGATAATTTGACTATTTCGAAGAGTCCGAGCATCAGAGCTCAGGAGTACAGTCATCAGCCCCAGAACAGCCTTTGAACCTCATTTTTCTGTAACCTTTACGCCTCAAAATTTCTTACATTGTTTCTCCATATTTAAACCTTCTATATTACTTTCCCTGATATTCAGCCACTTTAAGTCTCAAAATAATCTAGCCTGAAAATCATTCTTTTTTGTATTGTAGAAAAGTAATTAAAATGTACTTGTCCTACGTCAAATTTGACAGAGGGTAACGGAAGTCAAATTAGCATATGACGAACCAGTATTCCCAGGAGTGCAGTTACTTTCTGAATTACAAGTGGCAATTTATTCAGTTGAAAGTCAATGTGAATACTCCTGTTTACTATGCTTCCTTCGATGTCCTCATATATTCTCTCAACCCTGACATGTTGAGAAAGGTACAGAATATTGATTACATCGTGATAACCAACAACTTCATAGGAATTGAAAATAAAATATCAACTTACCACTTCTTTCCTTCATTATTTCCTTCGTCATCCAATATGGCTGTAAGGATAAATTTTATAGCATAGAAGCTCTCCTGAACTGCATATTTCATGTAGTCATCCTTTGAGATTCTATCCCATAGATCTTCTTGAGAGTGAGAGTCTACTTTATCTAGAGCAATATCTTTTGCAAGGAATATCTACATAACATAAAAACAAAATACATCCATAAGGCAGGGAGAACTCAGAAACAGATACATCACATTAAAGCCAAAAGGCATACATGAAATAAAAAATGGTTATATGTTCAAAGATACAAGAACACCTTGCTAGCTAAAAGAAAAAGTGGCCACTGAACCAGGGGGAGACTCCCAGAATTTTTTGGCATTTGAAGCAATTCCATTTCCCTACACGTCAGAGACAATCAACACAACAATACAGAATGAGATTCTCGCAAGTCAGAAAATGTAGTAGATCCAATTAAAACAAAAACACTAGAAAATAACACTCACAAATTAGTAATATAATCTTCCTCCCTCAGGTTCTTTATAATTTCGTTCCAAAAGGGAGCAAATCGAGCAGCATCAAACTTGCTCTTTTCCAAGTCCTTCATTAAGGCAGACACAATTTATTTACAGAAAATGCAACTTAATTGCTTTGCTTCAAAGATTTCATGATTTTAAACAGAAAGTAATAGTGCACCTCTAAGTCCAATGTGTAAACAATAATTACAGCAAAAAGTAATAGTGCACCTAAGTCCTTAATTTAAATATATGACTTTGATTGGTTACGGGAAAATCATAAGAAGTGTTTCTCATGCAAATTGATTTGAATGATACGAGGACAAGAAAGTTAATCTACCCTTCATGTTTGGATGAAAAATAATTCAATATGCCATAGTAATATGGTATAATTTTTCATAAAAGAATGCATCAATTCAGCCTACAAATAGGAAAGCAGAAAATATAGACAGAGAAAAATGAATTAGATTCAAATGCAAATTAAAATTTAGAAATGAATTATGAATACCATTTATTTCCAATTATAACATTTGAATCACTAATTTATATTACAACCCTTTAACATATGTTGTACAATAATTCACATTTAAAAGAATTACATGATATTATATTCATTCGATGCACTCAAAACAATGTTTTCTTGAAGTACAAACGTAGGACTTGATTTATATCACAACTTGAATTAAACGTTCTAAGAAGATTCTTTAATTAAATTAATCCATAACTTGATGGGACAAAGTAATAATGCAACTTTTATTTCTCATGTGTTAAGCTAAAAATCGCGATATCATTGGCTTGATTCCTCTTAGAAAGAATAGTTTTTAAAGGGGTGAAGAAATGTGGAAAGTTATAGTGTCGGTTGTTCTATGGGTGATACAGACAGATAGAAACAATATGATCTTCGATGAATCGAGCAAGACGTTTGTGAGCTATGGGATAGAGCTAAGTTTTTAGCATCCTTTTGGATTTCTACAAATAAGGAGCTCAAGGGTCATCATCTCTCTTTAATTACGATTAGTTGGAAAAATATGTAGTATGCCTGATATTAATTCATTTTTGTTTCATTCTATTAATGTCTCCACAAATAAATGTTCTGCATAATTATCAATGTTGGTTAATGAATTAACATGATGATTGTAACTTATAAAGCTGCAACGCTTATTCGGCTTTATCTTCTTGGAAATAAATATGTCAATTTGTATTTTCTTCTAATGAACATCATTAGTTCATAAATTACAGAGGAAAAATGCCAGTGGGTTGTAAAGAGAGGGGACCAGTGGCATGGGCTGAATAGGCATAACACTGCCACTAGGCATAACATCTTCATCATCACTACGACAACCTCAATATAAAGGTCAAAAAATAATAATATAATAAATATAAAGTCCCTGGGAACTGTGGATCGTGCAAAGCTCCAGCTCGCTTGACTGCTTTTTGCAGATGAAGGAAATTAGGAAACCACAAAATTGGAACTTGGATCTAGGGAACAAGATTGGAATTTGGACGGTATATTTTGTTGATGACGCAGACGTAAATTTGTCTCAGTAATTCAATGTGGCAACTGAAAAGTAGCTATAATGGTGGCAGAAACAACAAAATTCAGGCAGTGTGTACGAAAATTAAGCAGTAGCATGCAAGCATGCCTGCATGACAATGGAATAGAAGCCTCTGACAGATGAAAGAAGAAAGAATATTCAAGATATTTGTATACCTCACCTTGACCAAAAATTTATGCATTGTCAATGAAGAACTTAATTTGGAACTGGAATGGTAAAGTCAATTAGTGGGGTCCAAAATCATGTTATTTTAAGAGTTCATCTACTCAAAAAATTAAATACCTCCTTGATGCTGGTGGCAATAGATCTTTGATTCACTTTCTAGTTTAATTTCTTTCTTCTATGGAAGATTAGATGCGTAGCTAACAAAACCCAAAAAAGAAAGAAAAGGAAAAATGGAAAGAAGCCTGAAAAGATCTTTCCCAAGGTAAGATAAGCTAACCTGACTCGATGATTGGATAGAAGCCCTGCAAAAGAAACTTGAATTGTAATACCATAAAAGCCAGACAGAGTAGATTTTAAGAACCCTTTTGTGTACGTGCATGTATGTGGGGTTGGTTCTCAGAAAAGGAAAGACCTTTCAGGGAGTGGTACATGGAGAGTATCCATAAAAGCCTCTGGAAACCTTTCGAAAAGTCTATGAACAGCATCTAAAGACCTAATCTGAAATTCACAGAGAAATATTTATTTCTTGAAGCATTAAAACTTGAAGAATCTGAAATCATTTTTCTGTTGTACTACATAATGGGTAAATGCATACAGTTCTGTTCTGTATGTATATCTATGAGTGTGTAATATGTGTATCTATAAGGATGCTCGTTAATTTTCCGCTGGATAAAAAATAACTGGCAAAGAACAAAAAAAATAACCTCTCCAAGACGGTCTCTAGCACCCAGTAGGAAACCCAATACAGCAGATATAACAGTGTAGAAGATATGGATATCTAAAAGATAAATCTGCAAACACATAAAGACAATGGAAACATAAACAGAGAAGAAACTATGTATTATAAAGATAAAACATAAACTAGAAGAGTAATTGATGTTTATAATGAAAAAAAATAAGTATACTTACAGCCACTACTGGTGCCCATAAGCTGACTATAGTTAGAGCATTATGGTTATCTACAAGTGAAACCAGCTGTTCTTATCAATAGGATAGCAATAAATGCAAAAGTTAATTACTTCAAAGAAGAGTATTCTCAACAATCTCAGCAGACTAGAACTGAATTTAGATTGGAACAAACGAGTATATAAACTTGCAAGAGGGGTAAAGAATTGATACCCAGAGATCCCAAGTATAACAATTTGAATCACTAACACACGCCTTAAAAGAAGGAGAATCCAAACTGCTAATAGTTTATTAATGTGTCACTGCGCCCTAAAGACAAAGCCAGTTCTTTCAAATCATGCATAAGTGCCACATCAAAAGGCCAAAGACTCTCGCAGCATTCTCGTGATTAGGAAAAACAATTGTCCATTTCTATCCCTTCACTAAGCTCAAGAGACAAGTCTCTGAGAAACATGGGCACGGTATTGAAAAAACCCTTTGAGCAATAAAGTTGTGCAAGGGTCAAGAAAATAGAAGTACAAATAAATATATCCAAGTCTATCCATAATGTCCTAGTATATCATATCGTTTTACTCCTGCATGGTAGTACATGGGTTAAATCATAAACAGTACTACAGAGTAAACTCTTGCACAAAAAAACACTAATTAACAATTAAATATTGGTGTCTCATTAGCACATATCCACATATCTTATTCTATCTATTCTTCAATAACCGCAGATCCATCTTAACACCCTCCGTATTGGCAGTTCATCTTATGGACATTTTGTCATTCGATGACTCCCCAATACCAAAAAGTATACCTTTTCACAAGTCGCCTTTTTATTGATAAGTATCTTTGATCAAATAGAATCCCATTGCCCATCTCTCTCATCCCCAAACAACTGTAATAGCATACATTACATCTTGTTCAGGTCTCACTTCTTCATCAATAATCAAATTAAGTACTGATAGGCTGCCCATCCGATTTACATGTGCTAGGAGGGTAAAAGGGCAGAACAGACAGACGGGGCAGAATGGAAAACAGAAAGCCACTGATTCACGTGGGAAAACAGCAGCAGGGGAGTTAATTGAGAACTTGCATTTCAATTGGCTAGATTGCAATAGGGGAAGTTGGGGTTAGATTTCCTGAACAAACAAGGCACCAGTCCACTATATATAAAGAGGGAAGTAGTTGACAAATTGAGTGTTTATAAGGGAGACTCAAGCTTCTCAAATTGGATATGTCCCTAATACTATCCACACTAGTCCTTTGCACACTTGATCAGCCCATCATGTGTATCCTTAGTACTGATATTTGCACAACATAACAGGAATACAAAATATTAATTGCCTAAAGGAAACTGGTAGTAAATAAGAAAGAAATGTCTCAAAGTTTGTCGTATTCAGAAGAAGACAAGTAGTTCAATCATTCCATATCCAAACATATGCAAACATAATACAAAATCACAAATATGATATGCCAAATTGTGAAAATTATATAACTTACTTTTTGACACAACATCATGCCAGGAATATAGCCTGATATCCATATTTACTATAGTCTTTGTTGGCCCTACCAAGGGCCTAATCTGCAAACGGAGCACAAATTAAGTTCAGACAAACAAATTGAACATCATAATCAAGGTAACCAATCAAAAGTATGCATAGTAAATTGTTATCACTTGCCAGTAGGAAGTACGCAAAAGAAAACTTGCATCCAAGAACAAAAATCCAGAACACCATATACCTGCATTGTAATATACATATAAATTTGATTCCAAATGCAATAAAGTTATTATCTCCATCACTATCAGAAGATATTCCAGCTCAATAAATTCACAAGGAAAACGTTTCCAGAGCAAAAAGGCCTCAAAAGATTGTTAGTGGTAATACTTAATAGAATACAACATTTTTAATGACAACAACAAAAAATGCATGGGGCCCTTTGGGGAAGTAACAGCTCAATTATCTATATGAAGCTAACCGTAGCTGCATCAACTGCAATCAGATTATGCCCACCCACACCCCACTCCCCCAACCACCACCAAGCCACCCCCCAAAACCTACAGAAATTTTAAGGTGCCCATTCCTGACTCCCTTTTGGATAAAGAAGAAATGTCAATTACTTGATTAACATCGTAAACCCACTGAAATACAACCTATGCCTCCCCTCTCTCTCTCTCTCTCCCCCCCCTCCCTCTCCCTCTCTCCCTGTACCTTTTAATAGTTAAACCGAGAAGGTAAAAACAAATACAAAAGTATAATATGTCATCTGTCCACACAAGAAAATAAAAGCCATGATGGATTCATGAAACTGCTCTGGCAGTAAGTACGGACATACTAGTATATAATTGCCTTGCAATGTATCGGTAATTTTCAGATTGACAACATAAATAATACTGACTTCAATGAGTTATATAAATTATCTTCCTCCATGGATAAAAGCTACAATCTTCAATTCGATTCTAAACAGTACTCAAAACAATCTGCATTAAAATTCCAATATTGTAAAGATTTCCTAGACTTCAAGTGAATGAACATCACAACACAATGTGCAGGAACAGGCAGGCAGGCCAGGCAGAACGACAACTTCATCCGAACAGGCTGAAGAGGTTTCAAACAGTCTCGCCTATAGTGAAGAAAGATACAGAAGATTTAACTAAACTAATAAAGGATCATCAATCTTCACATCTGGTGAACATTTCTACCACAGGCATCTCCTGTGACACAAAGAACCATAACAAGCATCCTAACAAGTTAAGCAATTATAGCAAAAACATGCTTTAGGAACATTAAGATTTTGGATCAATACTCATATCTTATAGTGTTCTGATTGAAATAGATAACTTTATCAATCTCAACCTTAAAAGTTATTTCAAACAATTCTAAGTTTGCATTCTACATCAGAAATTACTTTTTGTTCCTTATTATCTCCCAACACATTAAATGTAGAATAAAAAAGCAACACCTAGAGATAGAGTTTATTGTGAATTGAAATTAAAAGAAAGGGGAAGTAACAAGTACTGATCTCAGCATTTTCATTGTCAATAAGTTAAGACCATAAAAAACAACAAGAAATTATCTTTATTATACAAGGCATCCTTCAAAATGTGAAAGAGATAAAGTCATTACTTCATAAAATCTGAAGCTCTTTCATACATGCCCCGGCCAACATAGTAATGTTCCTAAAACACAAGGAATGACATATTAACGAACTAAAAACATCAAGTTTAAAGAAACTAATAAAGTATCACAAATTCATTCACTCAAAGCACAAACATTCAACCTAAAATATCAACCTGGTGCATCCACTTGATAAAACGAATGATTGGCCAACGATCGCACTGATTGGATAAAAGGTGACATGCCGGTATATGCGTCAAGAAACTCAAAAAGAATTTCAAACCAGCGTAAATGGCAAGAACCACAACATAAATTTTATAGATGATTGACTCGGCATTCGGTCTAGTCTTCTCTTCAAGAGCCTTACTGCAACCACAGAAAATAAGCAAATAAGCAGGCGCTCTCATTGTGCATTAAGGATAAGCATATGAAAAGGTAAGCAATAGAATCAGAGAAAGACACAGAAGAAGAGTGCCGTACAAGAATATAAAGAGTGAGATGTACATACACATAAAGGAAACATATGACAACCGAAGCTAAGCTATAGCATAGAAAACGGAGAAAAATCCTTGCAACGGCTAAACGTTGTGAGGTAGGATATGCACCGTACATCATTACAATGTTCAATACACCTGTCAAGACACAAAAGCCATCCTCAAATAGAAAGTAGTATACATAACATGGCTATTAGACAAAACATATTTTAAATCGTCTTTTAAATACAAAACAATCTGAACATCCAGTCGAGGACCTTAAAATAAATATCACTCACTCTCTGCAAACTTCATCACAAAGTATGTTGGTCCAACACTAAGAACTTCTCTTATGGTCTTGGAGTTGAAATGCCCATAATTGAATGCGATGATGGTGAGCCCCTGCAGGACCAAAAAAATTCAAAAAAGAAAAAATAGAAGAAGAAAATGCTCAAGCCCAACAGCCAATTTTATCAATCACTAAATTGCAGACAAGATTGTCACACACAAAAATGAAATCCACAAGAATAGAGTGTATGGAACAATAACAGCCACTAACAGCATGAATGACTTCTTCGACCAGAAAGGCAAACAAACAATATTAAAAGACCGACTGATTGAAAGAAACCCACATATGGAACTATAATGACCTAGCAAGCACCAAAAAAGGATCCCATAACAAGTAAAAGATATATATATATATATATATTATTTTGTTGAAGAGAACGAAAAGTAAAATAGATAAACATACGACTTAAGAAAGCACTAAAACTTACAATCCTGAAAGGTATAAACGATAAAGATAAGGACCCAAAATCTCAAAGTAAAATTGATTGTTGTCGAAACTTTAAAATGGAATAACCAAAAAATACTGACACCATATGTAAGCAACAAAATGAGACTCGTGACTTTATGGCCCCTTATTCTTTCAAATGGATGCTATAATAAATTTTGGGGGATTTGGTAGGAATAAATGCTGCGCATGTGTGTAACTCCTCTTACATATCATCAGGCACTTAAATGGAGGGACAGTGCCAGATTCCAAGGACCAGTATCAACCCACATTTATATTAGGATTGAATACCTGAAACATCATGAAAAGGAATATCCACAAGCGATGAAAACTGTGATAAAGGTGGAGAAATGTCCGGTGCTCAACGAAGGAAGTTTTTCCACGATGTTTGCCTCCATTAGATTTCAGAATATTCTGAAAACCAAAAAGGAAAGGTTTATGTTACAAGAGAAAGGTATGATACCATGGCAAACTTCCAATGTGAAACTATTCTGATTCATTTACAAAGCTTCTACAATATGTACAATAGGTAAACTAATAAACAGGAATAATAAAGTAAACTTGCAAGCAACTGAACATATTTTGTAGTAGAAATTCATTGTCAGAAAGATAGAGTATCACTGGTGGTTCTATAAACCCAAAATTTTGATGCCACTAAAAATTTCCCACATAACAAATCATTGTCTCGTAAATGGTTAGACAACAAAAAGATATAACTACATAATGAGATCAAAGATATAAAAATGTAAAACATAACGAAGTCATGTTATATTCAATATTAAGAAACAGATTACTAAGTGAATTTGTTGGGTTGCATGTCAACTGTTAGATCCTATGCCATCAGATTCTTCATAATCATACCAGGTGATGTCAACTTTGGTCTAACTCTCACTCTTCGAACTATTCGACTAAATCCACATCACTCGTGTGAACGGAAGCTTCTTAACCCTGTGCAAGATATATCCAGGCAGTCAGGCACCTAAGTTGTCTTTACCCTAATTGGAGCCCACCTCCATTTGTTAGCATATATTCTCGTTTTTTAATCCTTTCAGCACCATTTTATGGACGTTTCAACAACAAAAATCACAAGTTGCATCATACGTATGTCCATAATATCATTATAACTCGAACAAAATAGCAGCTAGGGTGGGGGATATTTCCTCAGTCTGCCTGTTGAAAGTTATGTTACACGTGTGAATGAAAATGTAATAGTGTATGCATGAAAACACATAAAAATGAACAGCAAAGAAACTTGTAACCATTGCTTCTCTTGACAAAGCGTAGAAAACATATTATCCTGCCATACGCAGGACTTTATACCTGACTAAACATCATAGTGAAGGCTATAAACATAAACAGATAAACCCGGTTCCTGCCTATAACTGACTAAACATCGTAGTGAAGGTTATAAACATAAAAATGAATAAAAAGTTGGTTTCAAGGTACATATTATCCTGCCATATGCAGAACTTTATTTGTTTGTCACCTGCAAACAGCACAATCCAATCAAGGATGCAGACCTGATTGAAGTCCACTTGACCCGAAACTTTTCGGTTTTCACCCGGATAAGGGTCAATTTTAACTTGAGGGTATCTTAGAGAATAAACAAGACATTAGAAAGAGGAGGGTCGCTTAAGTTTATTGAAAAAATCTAGTCATTTTACATCTTCTAGTAGATATAGCAATTAACCAATTAACCGAACGGAGAGGCAAAAAAGGACTCATTTAGCCCACCCCAAATTTATTGGAAAAAAGGCTTTGTTTGTTGTTGTCGTCTAAAGTACCAAGGCCTCTTAAACTAAAAATAAGTATATCTACTTTTCACTATGCACATTGTAGGAAAGCCATTTTAAAAATATTCCACTTTTCTTTAACAGATAAATAGCTTTCTGCATGAGAAGCAATATTGAAATTGCACAACTTTAACATAGAAATTCAACAACTAATAAAAAAATATATATTCTAATATGGGTGTCTATTTTCACGAGGCCTATGAAGGTAAGCTCGATAACAGCAAGCCTTAGAAAAATAGCAATTTTAAACATCGAAAGACACTATCCTTTCAAATTATGCACGAGGGTCAATCGTCATGTATTCAGTTAGTTAATGTGCAGTGTACGTTCGTAAATATTGTCTAAAAAAACAATCTTCTCCAATTTACTATCTTGATCACATAAAAACAGAACTTAGCTGACCTTTGACCTACGTGATGGCTTCAGGAAAAAGGATGAACTTTTGCGCCATGGCCAACTAAGTTCAAAGCAGCGCAGAGACCTGAAAAAAAAAAAAAGTTTGTTATAAGAAAGTCAAACTATAAACTATACTACTAGAAGATAAATCTTACCAAAAATATTCATTAAAATCATCATAATTTCTCCAGGCCGAATGAGCTGCTCGGCCATTGTTGTTGTTTGAAGCTTCCTGTACGATAGAAGAATAGAATCTAAAAGTTTAGCCCCCGTTTGATAGGAATTAAAATCTAAATTTTAATCTAAGCCAAAGTCAATAATTAATTTTAATCACATATTTCATGAGACCCACAACTTGTCAACCACACATTTTATCAACTTTTATAAAAATCTACTAAAAATCTAATTTTAATTCCCACCAAACAAGGGCTTAAATTTATTTATTTCTTAAATATAATATTAAATCAGAATGTAGAAATAAATTGACATCTAATATCGTGACAATGAAAAATCAGAGGCTAATTTCCCATGATTATCAAAATTAAGAGAAGAAAGAAGCATACTAAGACTTACCGCAGCTACAACCTCGTAAAGGGGACGTATAACTTGATCGAGAAATGATACACCAGACTCGGTGGCACAACTGTTAGCTGGCTCTGCAACCTGCTGCCGTAATATTTCTTCCAATTCCCTTCCCATCTGTTAATAGCATCCATTGTTTGACAACATTTAATCAGGACTTTGTGATCTCAGATTACACAGTCGAAACAAGGGATGCCAAAGAATAGCCATAAAGAGAAAAGCATAAAAAACACTGATCTTCCCCACCCAAAAGGAATAAGAACTTGCTAAACAATCTTCTTCTTTTTTCCCTCTCAACCTGTATGAGCCCCTTTGGAATGACTTTTAAGAAGCCAAAAAGGAGCTTTTGAGACCCAAAAGCTGCTTTTTGATCCATTTGGTTAATTTTACAAAGTGCTTTTAGAGGAACTGGCCCAATGTGGTTTTCTCTAAAAGCTCTTCCAAAAGACAAATCTCTTGCAGAAATTAGTTTCAAAATACTAATTAAGGTGAAGAAACTCTTCTACAAGAAGTAGAAGCAAAAGCAAAAGCCCTACCAAACAAGCCCAATGTGCTATGATTCAAGAAAAAAGTACAAGGTTGTCGGCTACCATAAATACTTCTCAGTCTTTACATTACCGCTTTGTACATGGCATCACATAAGAAATTATATAAAACCTACAAACTATCGAGAGTCAAAATTACCTCGAGTTTAACATCATATTTCATTTTAAAACATGAAAGACATATTGCGAACAAAACAAATTCGGAGGTTTTCATGATTGAATACCTTCAAAATCAACAGAAGAATTGGAATTATGCATAAATCAAAGAATTTTGTTTGGGAAATCTTGAAATATTAAAACATACAGTTATCCAATCTCACTAAGCTACTACGATTCTGAGTCAAGCCCAATAGAAAAATAAAAATGATGTCAATATCGAAGCACCCCAAAGAGGACCTACATGATGAAATATGTAGCACAAGCATTCTGGAAGAAATCGGATGTTGGCAGCTTCACCCCATATTAAGAAGTACAGTGAAATAAACAAAAGCTTCTTCTCCTTGCTTACGGCCTCCAAACTGCAAATGAAGAAAACGGATAGATAGACTAAACATTTATTTTTTCATAACTTTGCATTTACAAGGAAACATAAAATGTTATTCTCTATCTACGGTCATCGCATGTCGAATTTACATACTTGCTCCATACAGGTAGGATGCCGAGATAATCGCACCACTTGATGTAGTTATCAAGGGACTTCAGAAATAACCTCTGCACAGCAGCCTCATCCAATATCTGGAGCAAAACCATAAAATGGCACCCCAACTCTAGTGAGATTCCGCACAGAACTTAACAGAGGTTACAATATTTATAGTATTCAACAGATTGGCATTTGCAATAGATAGTGCGTTGTGTAACTATTCTGACCATTCTTTAAACAACAAGAGCAAAGAAGAAGAAAAAAAAGGTCAACTACTATTAAGAAATGCCTGAAAAATTTGGGAACAAGTTCGACAGATCATACAACAGAATGTTTCCTCATGTCAGAAAAAATATCTAAAACAGAACTTTGCTACAGCTTCAGTGAATTTATACAATTCATTATCCACAAAAATCATCTCATGCATGGTGAGATTTTATTTGACCTCCCCCCTCCTGGCCTGGTTTATGGTAAAAGGGCAAACAGGAAAGAGATGAAACAAGAATACACCCCCATAACACTAAAATTTCACATCACACCTTAAGACGATAAAACAATCAAGTCTTCCTTCATATATAGAGTTTAACCTACTTAAAACAAATTATTTTGGGGAACCGAATATAAAGACAGACCTGGATTAGAATTATCACTGGTAATAAAAAAAGGTTCACTAGAAAGCATTGTTTCTACTTTTATTTTTTGAACGAAATTCTTGCTTCCAATTAAAAAATTGCATTCATGGATCCCATACATTAAGTCACGTTTGCGTAGTGTATTTATGTAATCTTAAATAATTATCAAGGGAACTGGCATAATTCAAAATCAGTACCATTCTGAAAATTACACAGTTCCTTCTGGGAACTACAAATCAAGATAGAGTTAGATGAAGATACAAGATTTCATTAAATAGAAGTACTTTACCAGCAATTAGGCACACGCCCAGGTGGTTTGGACAAAAAGTGGGCCAAGAAATATTGAATGGTGACGTGGGCGGGGGTTTCCGAGGAATACAAATAACCCCTGGGCTTTTCTGGTTGAATCACAACGAATTACTTCAATTTTGACTCTAAACAATTCACTACTCGGAGATAAACGTACTTCATCGCAGGTAGGCTTCTTTAGATATTGAAAATTTTAAAAATGATTATAAAAGGAATAGAAATTCTAGAAAATGGAGAAATTGTGTAATTTATATTATTAATAAAGAATAGGGAGCTCTATCAATCTTCAAGTTGAATATAAAAGCGTGAACTCGGAGCAATGATTTCAATGTTTTCGAATTTCCCAATTTAGATTACAAATAACTTGTTATACCAAATTTAGCTAATTAGCAAACAGAAAACACCATTACTCTTCAGTTACCACAGCCTAAGCAGTATACTTCAACCCGCCCTATCCACCCTATCTCCCACACTTGCATATAATGTTTCAACATTTCTGATCTCAGGTAAACGAAGACAAGCACACTGCAGCATGCTGTAATGAGATCACACTGCACATATTTTATAGAATTTTATTTAGCATGTTTTTCCAAGTCTGAGAAATGTGCAAGGGAGAAGTAAAAAACATCAACAAATATGGAAATCAATAATCATAATACTCCAAGCAGCATACAGCAAAAAATGAGACAATGAAGGCAAAGATTTCATGATAAAAACACATTGTTCCATAAGCAGCCTTTAACATCTAATTGTACAAAGTTCATCCCAGAATTCAAATAAGTTCCATCCTATATATGGCGTAAAACCTACCGGCTCAAGTTCTTCAGGGATACGAAGCCGACTTTGTTCATTGGCAAGGAGGCTAACAATGTGTTCTCTCTGATTGGAAACATTATCTTTCTGCCAAAGCAACCATAAAAATGGAACTTGAACTCCAAGGTTGAACAAACAATAAGACAATAAATGTATAGCATAAAATAAAAATCATTCTTCCAGCAGCAGCACCCATTCTTCCAGCAGCAGCACCACCAATATCTTCCCATATAACACAATGCACATTCCTTAAACAAAAATAGCAAAAGATAGAGATTCCTCCCAAGTCCCATACAACACAGAAATAAACCCTGAACTAAAACAAAAATATATGCAACAAAAACTTTCTTCAAATATAGGGGGCTATGTGACAACCAAAATGCAAAATTCAGAAGTATCATGAAAGATACAATGCTAGTCTCAGTAACTACCCGTACATAAACAACACAACGCGACAAACCCACACCATCTAAATCAAGTTATGTTCATGACCTCTGAAATCTACAGAGAGAAAATTCATAAGGCGAAGAGAGCTAAAATGATCCAGACGGACTGTCTATGAGTATCCATCTATACGGCAAGTATAACGGTACTCAAGATATGAGATTCTAGTTTAAAATTAATACTGACCAGTGGAACACATTTTGGTCCTAGGAATTTCTCTCTCTTATATTTAGCCTTCTAAGTAGCCCCTGTTGGGTTTAGATAAAAATCAAATTTTTAGTATACTTTTTATAAAGGTTGATGGAATATGTGGTTGAAAAGTTGTGGGTTCCATGATATATGTGGTTAACATTAAATATTGACTTTGACTTAGATTTAATCTACTTTTATAGTTGAATTACACGGGCTTAATCGAAGTCTCCAAATAATTCCCTCTCTGTCCTCGTCACGCAGCTGCTCCTCAGACTATTTGAGTTGGTAATATACTCATTGTTACTGAACTTCTTAGGTTAAATTTCATAAAAACATAATTCATCTCAGAAGCTCTCAAGTCTTAAATCTCAATGTCCAATTACAATCAATTGCATATGCAACCAATTTTTTGCTTTAGTGTTATTAATATTTACCTTTGCCATCAGCAAATGATGCGAACCAAACATAATATGAAAATTGTTGAACAATCTAGCATTTACTTTCATGTTTTTGTAGAGTCCTGTTTAAAAAGATGAAATAGAGTACCAAGACAATTTTCCTTTGTGAGGTTAGGCTTAAGCATCGAGGCGCTTTGAGGCATAAGCCTCACCATGAACAAAAAAAATAGTAAAAACAATATGTAAGTATAAAAAACTATACAAAATTCCCAAAACAAAAGAGCAACTTAAAAGTATCGATCAAACAAGTCTCCACCGCAGTGATGTGGCTATTGCCAAGGTGATGCAGTACTAGGGTTAGTAGTCTTATTTGACATGTGTGTTCTGTTTGTATGTTGTGTGTTTGAACTTATAATGCATTTTCATCTGTGATATATATATAATCAAAGAAATCAAGCAGGTTTTGAATAAAATAGATTTTCAAAGATAATTTATAGTTAATATTCAATGAAATTTGGTATTTTTTATTAAAATTTAATAGATTCCCAAGGCTATTCTAATATTTTAATTTCCAATGAAGTCAACCAATGAAAAATGAGAACTTCAAGAAAAATTGATTCCCAAATAGATAATTACTATCTGATTTGTGCGCCCCGAGGCCTGCACCTCAATCACTAAAGGTGTAAGCCTCATTATCTCCATTAAATATTCGCACCTTAGTTCTATTTTTCACTGCCTCAGACTGAGGCTCGCCTCATCATGCCTTTCTAAACCATGCTTTTGGCTCTAAATAAATAATTTCAATAAAGCCCAGGAAGAAGACAATCAAGACCATTTCAACATTAGGCAACAATTAAACATCCTTAAAACCAACACCAATTATTAACTAACCTGAAAACCAAAAGTGTATTGCAAAAAATCAAACATGTCCAAACCCCTTGTAGGTGGTGCGGAAAAATGTCCAGGCAATTTTGGTAGGCCCCTGAAGTACTTAATAGCTGAAATCGCAGCTCGTACCTGATGTTTAAATGAGCCAGTCAACACCATATACCATTATCAAGAAAATAGATACATTTGAAAAAATAATCTAGGTCACCTCAGCAAAAGACACAATGGCATTTGTTATGGTAGGAGCATCCAGAGGAATGATATTATAGGAAACTAAATCGTCTGTCATGGCTGCATCCGACTCCATCACACGTTTCAGCTGCAAAGGAGAGCAACCATAAGGTAACAAGTCTTCGTATCGGACATTTCCAAGTATGCTGCAATAATTTGCAGAAAAATCGAAATAGAAGCACTAACTTTGACAAATAACACGACACGGATGATATTGAACTCATAACAAACAATACAAACCTCCTCAGGAATTAATCTATCAGCTTCTTCAGGGGGAATATCCTCGGTCAGCTGCACCAAAACATTCCCAAGAACTTTAAGAGTTGCAAAAACTCTTTTCCTTTTCACTGTTTTACGCTCCAGTCTAAAAGATGAAAGAAAATAATTAATGTCAAGAAAATGAGAGTTAAGACATGAAAGAAGCACATAACTTTTTTACAAAATAAAATACTAACAATCTAGTTGGAGAGGAAAACATGGATATCAAACAATCAAATGTATGATCAGACTATACCAAGGAGTAGCATCCATTAATTATTACTTGAAAAAGGAAAACAAAAAAATAACAAGAAGGAAAAGAGAAACATTCAAATGGAGAACACCCCTGAGCAAGTTTTCTATTGCTGAAGCACCTACAGACAATTGCATAAATTGGAAAGGCGTGTGGAAAAGTAAATATAAAACCAACAACCTAGTCCTAACAACAGAAAGAAAAGAAACTTCAGTGCACTATTTCATGAGAAGACAAAGCAGAAGAAGCATCATTATATGACTAAAGAAATTAGCAATTAATTACCACAGTAAATAAACTGGAACACTTAAAACGTCAAAAAGAAAAAGTCAAAATAACCAGTAAACAAGGTGTCTGATTTGCAAAAAACTGAAATTTAATCTGAATGAATCCTAGATAACCAGTATCGGGATTTAGAACATACTCTCCAAGGTTACCACTAAAAACACCGGACTCCCTCAACTTCATTTCCTCTTCTCGCAGCTGGTCTACATTATTTTTCTCCCTGTATAGTTTATAAAATTCTCTTAAGAGAGTAATATCCTGACTTCTGTCAATGCTTCCACCCTCCCTCTTTGCTAGCTTTTGCTGCAAAAGTTGGTAAGAAGCACATTGCACATGAGATCCTTGTAGAAACTCACTATAGAAGACTAAAGTGCAGCCGCATAATTATTAATAGTGAAAAGCAGGGGATTTAAATGGATATGTGCATGATTCCAAAAAAAAAAATCAGAAACCATGTCATTTATTGCCAATAATAATGAATTTTAGAAGAGTTTAAAACCAATGAAACTCTTCTTCTTCATGTGTCCGATACATATTGGAAATTTAAAAATTTTTAAAAATAAAAATACGTATCCAGTACGTATAAGACCCTGTCCAAGCGTATCCAAACTTAGATACGTATCGAATACAGGTAGAAAAAAGTTTACAAATATTTGGGCTTCTTAGACCGTAATAGAGCTATCAAGAAACACATTGTTTTGTTGATGGTGCAAAACAATATATGGTCATCTCATCCATCTCATCTTAAAAGATACCTTGATTATAGACATTAAACCAGTCTTGAACTGTAATACTCCCCTTCCCTCGCTATTTGGATCCAGATTTTGAGCCAAGGAATATGCATGTTCACATACTGAAACAGGAAAGAAAACAAAAAATACACAATTAAGATCGCAGGTAAATAAAGGCAGCCACCATTACGCAAAATACCATCTCCGCTATTATGCAACAAGGGCATCTGGCCTGCATGAAACATACTTGTACCTTGTTCTTCAGTTTAATTTCATGATGCTGCTTTATCATCACTAGCTTATCTCAAGTTTTAGCTCATTACATCAGTACTGACCAGTCTTCGCAATACTTTGCAAGGTTTTGTACAAAGAGGCACCAAGAGACTTTCCAGGATCAAATTATGTCAGCACGTTTGATATGGGATGGTGCTATACGTTTGTTATCTCTTTTGAGTGTCTTTGTATTGTTGGTAAGTGGGCATGGGGATGGATAGCTGATTGCTACACCAATAGTTCACATCAATCCTATTTTAGGAATGACAATAGGTGCGTACAAAGCAACCTGCTTCCTAGGCAACAAAGATGCCCGTTTCCCACGGTTTTTTGTTATCCTTTTACAACTAATTTTACTTATGAAAAAGAGGATCTTCTTTAGATGGATTTCTCTTCCTTCAATCAGAAATCTTTTCTACCTTACAAAAATCTTTTAAAATCCAAAACAGCGAATTCCTTACTATTGTATCCAAATTTGGAATGAAAAACGTCCATGCCAAATATAAATGGCATATTTCATCGCAGCTTAGGTTATACCATATAAGACAGATAACTCGCAACTCTAACACTTGCAAGAACCTTGAAAGTATTATACACGCAACAGATTAAAATAAAGTTTTCTGTATTCCTTTTCATCTCATGTCAAGCATGGCCAAGTTCATTGAAATTATAGAACTGACGGTGAAAGAATCAAGACAAATTCATTTATAAATGACATCATCTTCAACGCCATTAAAATGCTCCAGGATTTAGCCCCTTGTCAAAAATACTAACTTTCTGCATATCTCCTCCACTCTAGTAATTCCTCCTATATATTAACAAAGTTTCATCAACCATGCTAGCAACTATCTGTCCCATCTTTCAGATTTTCTTCTTCCTTCAACTTATATATTTTGTTGGATTCCAGCTATTAATGTTAGCAGCTATCCAACAATCACGGGTAAAGATGCTTCATACATACTGTATGGAGCTTATCCAAACTGTCTTTTATTTTCAGTTGATTTTAGGAGAGCAATGGACTTTGACTGTGTACACTGTATGGATAGTGTATACAACCTTTTTTTCTACAAAACAGCAATAGATATCTCTCATCCTAGTGAAAGGAAACTATTAAAACCAAAATGGATCTCAGAACTATCCTGAGAAATCAGAAAACATAAACTCCATTGACGAAAGAAATAAAACTCAAAAAGGGAGCACATACGAATTCTGGATACATTAGGATCATCATTTTGAATCTCGTCTGCAGCCCTCAGAATGTCATCTATGTCCTTGTTTGCAAGTGAGGACGGAACAATTGCAGCAAGGCCAGCCTCGGGTCGTCCATAAAACCCTCCACCTGTCCTTTCCCTCTGAATTGCCGCACGCACTAGACGCTCCCATGAGTCCTCCACTTGAGACATCTCCTGATTTGTGACCACAAGTTAAATAAGGAATTAATTCAAGTTAAAGCAAGTTTACTTAGTAAAGATATTTAAATAAAGCAACTCAAATGCAACAATAGAGAAAATAATTAATATGATCGTAACTTATTTACAAGATAAAAAAACTGTGTTCATGTAGGGGATAAAAAACATGACAGCCTTTTCAAATGTCCTTGAAAACTTAAAAGAATAAACATTATACTCAAGCTGTGAAAATGAAAAATCAGAACACTAATTCATTAATCATTATGTTCTCTTTTTCCAACTCTAGTATCCTCAGAAACATCATTCGAAACTGAAATTATGACTTAATTTCTAAATTATTTCGTTTAACCAAGCTAATGAACATTTGTTTACACATAAATTCAGAAGTCAACAGAAAAAGTTCATCAGACGAGTTTTAATGCATACAGAGTTGAAAATGAAGCTCACCGGATAGGAGATCTCGCCAGAAAGTCACCGATACGACGAAGGAACAACCTCTTTATACACTCTATATGTATAAATTTGTTTGAATTGAGCAGAAAGAGAGAGATAAACCCTAGAAATTTGCAATTTGAAAGGTTTGTATATTTGGATCGCGTTCTTTGAAATGTAAAAAATCCGTAAGAGAGTGGGGTTGTATATTGGGGAAATAGTGGCTCTAATTAGGATGTGAAGGGGGGAAATAATTGACCGGTTTTTTCTATGCAGTTGTATACTTTTGAACTCAAATCGTTTTAAATATCGAAGGTTCAATAGTAGAAGCCGAATAATGGTTGGCGGAACTAGTTATACAATGTTAGTTCGAACAGCAATAAATTTGACTGAGGGAACTTGAGGGGAAGAGTATGTGGTGGTATCTTCGTGGCAGTGTGTGAGTGGTGTTTGAAATGTATGTCTTACGCGGTTAAGAAAATTAAAGTGAGATCGGGAACCCTTTTTGTACGTTCCTTTTTTCTTTTTTGCTTTATTACATCAATGGGGGTTTGGAATTACGAGACAAATTTTCACTTTGCCCCCTTTAGTTTAGGTTTTGTGTCAATTTACACCTTAAAATTCCATAAAAAATCAAATCAGCACTTTAGCCTCCTTTCGAAACCAATTTATAAATCATTCACAAATTCGATTAAGGTCAAACACTAATTCAAGAGTAATACTATTTAACGTCACTATTATTAAAATAATAATTTAGGTGGCACGAATGTGTCATTAAATGAGAGGTATAATTAAATATATCACTTAATTCTATATTTCATTGAATTTATCATTTAGCGCCACTTAAACTGGTATTGTAGCACCAGTGATTTTAGATAGCATTATTCTTACTTCAATATTCGTTTATAACTATTATTTTGTTTCACACATTTTGTATGATTCAATACTATCAAATTGACCATGTTGTCTTGTTTTGGTAGGTAAAAAGGTCTTTTCAGTGTTGAAGGAATTTCTATAGGCTCCAGCATGGTTTGAAATCGAATCAAAATGGCAAAGTCATTGGAGGATCTTCTAGCTCCAGAAGGGTTTAAGAGAAAAGCAAAGATGATGCCTAGACATTCCTTTGGCTCGGACAGAAGAATTATACGACATTATCGACCGCGAGGTAAACATGAATTATGTTCTTCATCTTCTGTTAAAAGGACTGAGAGGAAAATATGTGATACCCCTCAAGAGATGAATTTTCAAGGAGTTATAGCCTTAAGCCCCGTTTGATATGTAATCTTTTTCATGGAAGTTGGAAAAGTTTTTCCATTTTACACCTTTAGTTCATGTTCGGTAGCAAAACTTTTGCATGTAATTCATATTCTCATTTTAGCAATTGGAAAAATTTCTATCAACAATCGTAAAAAAAAAAAAAATCCTTTAAATGGACAATTTTCATGCAAAAAAGGCTAAACGAATGGTATTCAGTATGGTAATTTTTTAAACTTTTTTTTTTTACAATTGGAACAAATTATAGACCCAATGGTAGAAAAAATTATCACTTTAATTAACAATTTTAAGCAATCAAACATAATTAATTACAATTCCTAGTAAAACAATTTTTAGGTAATTCAATTCCCTGTAATTCATTTTATTTTCATCTATTTTCCACCTTTGCAATCGAACTGCCCTTTAAAGGTAGGATTCAAGGTAAAAATTCATGGGATGCCAAAAGATTTGAGGTTATACGAGGGTTGAAGCGAAGCACCTTCTTTCTATGTTCAACTAATGCAAAAGGGAGATCTAATCCTGCTAGTCGTTCCTCACCGCAATCAGTGTTCAGCAAAAAATATTTAGAACATTAACATAAAGCCGAGAATAAAGTCGAAGTTCGCGAGGCAGAGGATTTTGAGATAAACACAATAAACTCAAATGGTACTGATCTAGAAGACAAACACTAGATGTCGAACCGTTAATAAGAGACATAAATCTTATTGCTAATGATAGAATTCTAGATTTTCACGATAATAAGTGCAACTGGTCTTCCATGCTATAACGTTTTGTTTTTCTTTTTTCAGCTTCAGTCTTCGTCCTTAATTGTTTCAATCAATTTGTCATGAAAATTCCATTCAAAAAAGGATAATCACTTTTCTTCCATTAAACCAATATTTAAAAGCAATTCAAAACCACATATGTCAAGAAGTTAACATTCTTCACAAACACATCAAGACATAACAGTTCTTCTGTGGACATAAAACACTAACTTGAGGGCACATTTTGTCAAAAGGAAAAGAAATTTGATTTTCCTCACTCCATACAACATGCTAAAGACACAATTTCACCAACACAAATTCATAGTACTAATCATATTTTTACCGTCTTCAAAACTTGTTCTTATACCAGAAAACACCCTTATTTGGCTCGTCTGGCTCGACGTATAGACACTCCTTCGCCTCTCTCCACATAGCCTTGTAAAACGGAGTTCCATCAAACTGATAGTACTCACCTAACAGTGGCTTAATTGCTTTAGTTGCCTCCATTGCATGATAGTGTGGCACTGTTGAGAAGAGGTGATGAGACACGTGAGTATCAGTAATATTGTGGAAAAGCTTATTCAGCACGCCGTAATCTCGATCAACAGTTGACAAAGCACCCCTCAGCCAATCCCACTCCGAAGAATCATAACGTGGCAATGAAGGGTGTGTGTGCTGCAGGTACGTAATTAAGACAAGGAAGCCATTCACAATAAGTAATGGTACTCCGTAGACGGATGCAAGCCAAACAAGTCCTTGGGCCAAAGCAAGGCGGTAAAGGATGTATGTTGTGGCAATGACACCTACATCAGAAATGTAGATTTGAAGTCGTTCACGGTCATTATAAATTGGGCCGTACGGATCATAGTGGCTGGCGAAACGATCATAAGGCCGGCCTGAAACGTTGAAGGCCAAGTATAGAGGCCAGCCGAGTGTAAGGGTGACAACAAGTGTCATGACTCGACCTGGTGGATTGTTCAAGTATTTGGAGAACCACGAGAGTTCGGATTTAGGCTTCGGGACGAAGACTTCATCATGATCGAGGGAGCCTGTGTTGGAATGGTGCCGTCGGTGACTATATTTCCATGAAAAATAGGGCACAAGGAGGGTAGAGTGGAGGATAAGACCGACTGTGTCATCGACCCACTGGTAATCACTGAATGAATGGTGACCGCATTCATGAGCAATGACCCAGACTCCAGTGCAAACGCAGCCTTGAAGGATCCAGTAAACAGGCCAAGCAAGGTAGCTGAAGGGGGATGGAAGTAGATGAAAGTACGATGTTGCAATGTAATAAAATAGGGAAATGAGAAATAGGTCATAAACAACATAGGAGAATGAGCGATAGAGAGATCTCTTAAAGCAGTGGGGTGGGATGGCTTTCTTAATGTCACCAACTGTGAACGGAGGTTTAGAGTAAGGAACCCTTTTAAGGAGGTTCTTCTTTTCTTCACCTTTGGTTTTCGGATCAGACATACGGCCTCCTGCTCCCATTTTCTTTCAAGGACTTGTTTCACACGATCTGGAAAACCAAAAATTTAGGTGAGTCGATAGTGAAGAAAAGATATTCATTCAGAAATAGAAGAACACAATTTATATCGAGAGTGAACGGCAAAAGTCACATCTGAAACCAAAATCTAGTTAGTCAAAAGTAAATTAGTAACCTTTCCTATTCCTAATAATACAAAATGTCGTGTTTAACATGTGCATCATATGCATTCATGAATCTATGATATACAAGTAACTGAAATAAATAGAAGACAATCATAAATATCTTGGCGTTCCGATTATGGATTGGTTGGTCACCGGATTATCGAATTATGCACCAGACTGCACTTGCGTCTCCCTTTGATCACAACGACAACTTATGTAGTTATGTCGGTTTGCTTTTAAATGAACGGGGCAAAGATAACTTAACCTACTTGTTAGGTAACCAACTCCTCGATACTAAATTTATTGTTCGTAAAGGAAATAAATTGGAACAAATTATATGAAGGAAATAAATAAATATATATATAATACTTTGTCTCTCGCCTCGTTGTAATTCTGGTGCAATTTAAAGTCACAAGAACTACGGTAGATAGTAGCATAGCACCAACCTTGCCAAACTATTCCAGATGATAATAGGATTTGAAATACTAAAATTAGTCATAAAAAGCAATCTGAGTTCAGAAAAATAAGCTAAAATGGAAATGGACAATTCATTTGAAAAGAAACAAACCCCCATTAAAGGTAATGTAAAACTCCATATTATTTTGATAAACATCAAAAGGAAAAGATTTGATTTGGTCAACAAAAGAAAGAACCCATAATTTATGGTGAAAATAATAGAATAGTTCCTACGGTTAAGAAATAATAGAATCTCACATCGAATAAAGATGAAAATATAGACTAATTTATAAGAATTTGTGATACCCTTCTTAATAAGGTTGACATTTTAAGATGGAATTGCAAATTTTAACACCTACAAACCCCACACGCGACACAAGAAAATCTAACAAATCAAATTCAAAATCATTATAAACACATTCAAATATAAAAAATGTGATACTGCAATCAATTTCTCCCTCATTTCTTTCACGATTATTTTATTATTCACACACAAAAAGTAGTACTTAAATTTAAATGCAGCCCCCGTTTGATTTCCATTTTTGTCCCCATTTTCACATCAAATCAAGTGGGACCGCCTACATCTGACCGCCTTTCGTTTCATTTTCCAATTCCTACCAATTTACGTTTTTGTCCTCTTGTCCTCATTTGTTTGTAATTACAGACTTTGAAATGTCAAAGGGCATTTAGGAAGGATAAAGCCAAGTGTACAGAAATTAATTTTACAAAAATTTTACCTACCTCATATTGGTGTACCCCATGGGGACCCATGATAATAAAAAATGGCCAAAAAAATCCCACCCACCCCCCTATTGTGAGATATGGGTGGGGGTTCACAGAACCCCCATCCTGTACCCCAAGGATGGTCCATTTGGGAAAAGGAAATTGCAAAGTCTAGTATGTGGTACAGTAGAAGGCAATGAATTGTCAGAAATATAGTGGACCAACGGTCATATTTTTCATACTAATGCAAAAAAAAAGATGGCCCAAACAGGGGCGCAGTCAAAAGCTAAATTGCACATTCAAATTCAAACCCATAGAATTCAAAACATTACCAGAGAAAATGTACCAAATGCTCAAATGTCAAAAATCCATAAATTTCTTTAACAATAGGACAATAATTTCACAGATCCATCCAATTTAAGAGAATGCTGCTCAATAAACATTAATTTTATTCATATTCATATTGAAAATGCTGAAGAATAGAGGAAAGAAATGGTACCTGAGAGTCAGATTGGGCAGTAGAAATCACCCGTAAAGCCCTTCTCTGTGAAGCGCTTTCTCTCTCTCTAAAACTGCCTCTGTCCATGTGTGTGCATGGCAATGTACAAACCTTCTACTCCTAATATACAGCTTTGAGAAATGACCCTTCCACGCGTCGAAATGTGATTGGTTTATCACACTTTCTACCCTCTGTAGATTTCCATTTTATAGGCTTAGATTGAAAGGATGAAAATAAGAGTTAGCGGAAAATGCCATGGATGAAAAATATATTAATTTCGTGGCTCAAATTTAAAATATTAAGTAATAAACATGACATTCATATCTTGTAGAAAAACAAATTGTATGTATGTTTATTGAGGGTCGACATGATAATTGAGAGTCGACGTGATCTTTTAAGATACTCTGTATCGATTTTTTTCTAATTATTAAGAGTCGACGATTGTTTAACATATTTTTGTATCAATATTCGTTCGAATGTTTGTTTGCCATTGGACATTTTTATGTAGTTTTCATTGATGGAAATAATACTAAAATGGGATAAATAATGAAAAATTAATATTTATCTCCTTTATTTTGTAGTTATTAATAAAATTAATGAGGTACATCCACTGATGTATGTTTGCATACGATTGTATGTGAAATGACGAAAAAGGGCTTGCATGTCCATGCCAGAGCTGCAAGCGAGAAAATTTGGCAGTGGCAAAAATGACAAGTTGATAAAAAGATGTGTTCCTAGGTTTTAGTGTGCCGGCACTTGGTATCAGGGTATTTCTACTTGGAATATTTCTCTAGGTTTTGTCTCCTCGGTTTGAATTTTATTTTATTTTTTTTTTCAATTTCTTTTGATTATTGGTTCAATTATTTAGAATTCAATAATAAAAATGCACAAAATGAGATTTAGGCCATGTTTGTTTTGAATTCAAATCAAATTTTAATTTAAGTCAAAGTCATCTTTCATGGGTTCCACAGCTTTTCAACCACACATTTCAAGAATTTCTAACACAATTTACTAAAATTCTAATTTTAATCACCACCAACACCGACGTAATTAGCAGCAAAAATTAGGACGAAACTTATTTTAGGTCAACTTTATAACTTTGTAATTTAAATATAAGAATAATGTATTCACGGGATTAGAATTCTAAGTCTTTGTAAAGAACATATTAATGTTATCTATTTAGAGATTTATAGTGAAAATACTGCTTTTAAGATTTAACCCACAAAAATACGAGTAAAAGTATTATAAATATCTCATTATTAAATCTTAATCAATTTATTTTTTCTAATGATTATTTCAAAACGTTAACTATAAATTAGAAATAATGAAACTTGTCTTTCTCGCTTAGTTTCGTAGATAGAATCTTATTAATTTTGTTCGAGCATTTTCTATTTCTGATCTCTTAAATAATTGTCGACCTGCACGAGGATTGAAAATGACAAATACGTTTTTATATTATTAAGAAATTAGATAAAATAATGGGAATTTTGTTTGCATTAGACTAACTGCAAACAATATATATAAAAAAAATCGATTTAACTCGCATGGAGTGAAAATTCAAATTAACCTGTTTATACTTTATAGTAAAGTTAAAAATCTTTAATATAAATTAAGCTTTCTAGACATTTGAGTTATTTCTAATGTATTGACGGAAACATGAATAAATATAATTAATTGAATGTTTAATGACCAAAATTCAAAAGAAACTACTCAATATTATTTAAAGAAAAAATCATGAAATATCTGTCTATTTAATTTCATTTTTGATTAATGAACTTTCAATGAAATTTTAATCAGATCACTCAATTTTAATTTATAATCAAAATTATTGAATTTCAATTTACGTTCAATACTATTCACTTTGTTAGCTACTGTCACTAAATTTATCATCATAATCCTGAGTCCCCATGTGAATGTTAAAAATTCATAGTAATTTATTGTGCCACACGATTTTTCAGGTAAATATGCTACATATTCATAATGTGGCCATAAATTTTGAAAATAAATCGATGATCAATGTAAAGAACTTAGAAATCTATTCATCCACAAGTTCAAGATCGTGGACCAATGTGAAACAACTCCATGTTCATGTGGAAAAAATTTGGTTTCAAGTTCGAGAAAATTACAATTGAGGTTTCAAACTTTGAACAATATAGTACTTAGGTCACCCATTAAATATATTTTAGGCATATAAGTCCTCGAACTTTCCATTTTGAAGCACGTGAGTCTCCATTGGATAGAACAGGACCCATCTTACCATCGAAATAGAATATAGACCCAAGTTCTCTTCTCTGCATTATTTGAAGAACCCAACTCTACTTTTTCTCATTCATGTTCCTGAACTCTATTCTCGGGCTTAGTTACGTGTTGATAAAACATTCATTTATTGTGACATCCTTTAAGTTTAATGGTCAATAGTGCTATAAATATTTAAAATGCCTCATTATTAACCCAACACTCAAAAATATTTGGAAATTAAGTACTATAACTTACATACGACGGACAATTTTAAAAAGAAAAAATATATAAATTGGTTTAAGTCGTGTGTACTTAGTACTTGAATTATCACTTACCTCATCAAAACTTGCTCTAAGTTGCTTGCATATTTTCAGAATAGTCTAGTCTTGAAACATAAAACACAAAATAAATGAGTAGAAATGTGTTGATGTACCAAGTGTAAAGTGTTTTAGGAAATTGCAAGAATTGTAGAGTCGATATATTGGAAAATTACCTTGCATCTTAAGAAAGATATAAAACTATAATTAACAATAAAACACAAAAAAAAAGGCCAAATGAAGATGAAATGTGTGATTGAAGCATCCGCTGTTTGAATAGCCGAGAAATTAAACTTTATTGAGTATTTGTTTGTCCCGCTCTAATCCATCATTGAAATTTGAAGTCTCGATCTCAAGATCGATGCATTTGTACCATTTAGCGCAGAATACGTAAATCACAAAATCTACGGATGTTAATGCAGCAATGAGAAAGTAAAATCTTTCCATATGTCCAGTGTTCAAATCATTAGGAATCCACCCCGGGTTGCTGCCTCTTGCCGTAATTCCCATTACGACATTTACAAGCATGCTACTAACAAAATTGCCAAGGGAAATCGAAGCCATGCAAAGAGAGCTACCCAAGCTCTTTACACCATCGGGTGCCTGCCCGTTAAAGAATTCCAGCTGCCCCACATACATGAAAACCTCGGATGCACCAACAAGAATGTATTGTGGGATTTGCCAAAATATGCTTAAAGAGCTAGAGTCATTGTGTGATATTACCCTTTTCCGTCGTTCAATTTCTGTAACCCCTGCTGCAACCATTGCTAGCATTCCAATTATTAGGCCAATTCCCATTCTTTGAAGCTCCGTCAGTCCTCTCGGGTTTTTACTTATTCTGCCAACTAGAGGTATTAGGATTTGGCGATAAATTCCCGTGCAAATTAGGACACTGCATATGTCAAAAGCGGACATGCTAGCAGCCGGAAGGTGAAACTTTCCTATTTTGGCATTCATCACGTTGCCTTGCTCGACGAAAAGTGATGCCATTTGAGTGAAAATTACTGAATATATGATGGTGCATAGCCAAATAGGTAACATTTTAAGGATACATTTTGCTTCCTCAACTTGAGTCACAGTGCAAAGCCTCCATGGGTTTACTAGACCGCGTCGAGCTTCTTCTGGGTCGACTATTGCTGCCTTGTCAAGGCACCTAGAGATTGCAACAAAATTGATATAATTACTAGTTCTTTCTTGATTTTAGAAAGAGAAATGTCAATTTAACCTAGAAATAAAAGACTGAAAAATCAAAAGGGACAAAAAAATCAATAAAGATCAATGTCATTTATCAAAAGTTGTGTATGTTTCTAATATATCGATAAATACCTATGCTTTAACTAGCTAGTTCGTCGGTATATTATTGATCAAGCTTTCACTATAGAATTGTAGTTGAAAATAGTTCATTGGTATTACTTGTGAGTCCATTGAAACGTATGCTTGAAAATAAAGTTCAATAATTTATAAATTTTTCAAATCACACGTTTACTATTAGTACTTACTGAAATTCATTGGTGTGAAGAATTTTCCGACTTCCTTTAATTGCAGACTCTAGTCTTTGCACCTCATACAATTCTTGCCCAGCAGAAAGAGTAAGATTCCATTTCTTTGCTGCAGCAACAAAGACTTGTGCTACCCGTGGCACAGGGTTGCCACAGGGCTTAATATACCGATATCTTGGCGAGCCAAGCAAAAATAACACCAATGCTAGAACAGCTGAGCCTGTAGCCACCCAAAACCCGAGTGTCCATTTTCCCTTGTTCTCATAGTAGACCAATACTGTGTTTGAAAATAACGAGCCTGTATTTAGTGCAAAATAAAAGTAGCAAAAGAAAACCTCCTTCGAAATCTTTTGTTTAGGATTTGATTCGTCGAATTGATCTGACCCGAAGGTGGCTATAGTAGGTTGGTGTCCTCCATATCCAAAAGCCACCAAGTATATAGCAAAGTAGAATGCGGCCGAGCCAAATGCAGTCATAGGTACACATATTTGTTTTCCATCACCACAACCATCAGGTTTGATCAAGAAAATCCAAGATACTAAGGACAAAAGAACAAGACCCTGTGTTGTGATTCTACTTGTAAGCTTAGAACACGAAAGAATTAAGTACGAAAAAAAATCTAAAAATAAAGATTTACCAAAATGAATATCACTTGAAAGATTGCACAAGTGAGATAACGGCCCCAATACGAATCACTAAGGAATGCTCCCAATAATGAGCACAAGTAAACTGTCCCCGTCCACTTGCTCACATTATTGGCTGCAGAAGCATTGTCTTGACTAAGAACTCGGGTTAGAAACAAAACCAAATTCACCCCAACGCCGAAGAAAGCCAACGTCGCAAGTCCTTGATTTGCTGCACAATAGGGAAAGAGGGAAAAAAAGAAGAAAAATGTCAAAAAAATACGTTGAACTTTCACTGGTACATGTTCATGATAATTTTAAGTTCTAGTTACCTAACAAAAGAAATGCTGAACTCCATCCTCCTGTGCTTTTTATTTCTATGCAAGCATTCGTTTGATCCTCTTCCATAACACTGACAACGTTCGTGTCTAGAGCTCCCTGGATAAAATTGGTAGGGGATAAGTTGAAAAGATTAAGAGATATTTTTTTATCTTTTAAAAATATTAAAATTAAATGAATGTTTGGTATGCAATATTGTATAGGAAGTTGGAATTAATGAAAATGTAACCTTTTTTCTTACATATAGTATTATCAAGTACTATATAATCATCCCTTTTAAACGTGTTAAAAGAGGAAAAAATGCAATTATTGTCGGGATATTAATACAGAGTTCAAAATATGGTATGATCAACTTGACACCATGTAGAGTCGGCTCTAACGAGTGCCAATGGTGCTAATGCACATACCCGTAATCGTAAGGACACCACCATTCTGATTAGTTATATATATGTGTCCAGCAATTAATTGATGTGCCATCTTTGCTAAGCATTGTTGCTTAGGAGATCATTTTTCTATATATTATAAATATATCCGAAATCTTTGGACAGACCCTGACACTAGGAGCTGTTTTTCGAAATCATAATGATAAAAAAAAAAATGTAACTTAAAAAAATAAATTTAACTTATTTTTTTTATCATAACTAGAAGACAAACATAACGTGGAACTGCAAATAATTACCAACCTTTGATACAGTCTCCATGATAAATCAAGTAAGCTAGTCAATTGAAGTGAATCAAAGGTTCCCCTGTGCAACATTAATGTCCACGAAAACTTAATTAAAGAAAATAGAAATTAAGGGAAATTACATGAATAACAATTTAAATTACTGAAAAATGGCAATTCTGACCTTATTGAAAAAATGGAAATTACTGCTAACAAGTTTTTTTCGAGAGAAATGAAGCTGAAGAGTCGTGTGGAAAATGAGTTCGATACATACAATATATATAGCCATGCAAGAAAGGGTAATGAGAGCGACAACCTACGAGGGTCATTCTTGAAATCATTTTTCCAGTTGAAAAATATGCTTTTTAGGATTAAAAAAAAATCAAAAAATTAGTGGAAGTAAATGAAGGAGAGAAGTAATTAGATGGCACACTTGATGGTGGATCGAGAGTCCACCTTGGACGAACAAGTTTACGAGACTGTCACACTTTGAAAATAAGAGATCTTTCAATTCTACATATAAGTGGATTTTACAACTATTTTATCGTAATATCTTATCTTCTTCCTATATAAATTTAGTCTCGTCTTATAGCAATGTTTAATTAGGAATCTGTCATGTCATGGGTTTTGAGTAAGCGTGCAGTGGCAATATCTATAAAAAAATTAGAATGATGTGCACGAAGTTTAGCTAACCTTTTGCGGAACTTGATTAGTGAAAGAACAAGGAGCTCCGGAATAGTGCCTGATTCCGGCGAATGCGATGATTGTGTATCGACGTTTACAAATGGCAACGTTGGTCGGAAAATTAATCGACCCACCGGAGAAATATTAAGGCCAATAAAACTTGTTGTCATTTATGGTGAAAAGTATATTGAATTTTTTTTTTCACTGAATTAACCAGTCGAAAATTTGAGAAAACCCTAATGAAGATCTATAGAGGATGAAATAAGCTGCTTGCTTATAGCATGAAAAACAATGTAATTAAATATTACTATAAATTTTTAGTTATGTAACAAACTCCTAATAAAGCTCCATTTATTCCTCATCATACAACAAATCTATGTTTGAATATCAATTTTTTTTTGGATCGTGTGAATTTGAGATTTCTAGGGAGACCAAATCTCTCTCTCTCATAATTCATTTCAATCCCAGAATAAATAATAGCAAGAAATGGCCCATCAGCAATTTCAGATATAATAATAAGCTCATGTTTGGTACGAATTAAAATCTGATTTAATCCAAGTCAAAGTCAAACAATCAATATTAACCACATCTTTCATGGATCTCACAACTTTTTAACCACACATTTCAAAAATTTCAATAAAAATATACTAAAAATTTAATTTTCATCTCTATCAAACACCCTCTTTACAAGTAAAAACTGAAATCGAACCAAACTATTTAGTTTTTGGTTTTTTTAAAGGATAAGTCAACCACACCAGGTGGCACCTAGTATAGAAAATGACTTATTAAAAAAATGTAATCAATAAGCAGAACTTAATTTCAGATGATAGATAAGGAGTGGTCCATATTGCCATTGTATACCCCCAATGACTTATTAAATCAACCTAGAAATTTGTCCATTCATGAAAATGTAGGATATGTTGTTTCCCACTTGGACCAAGTCGTTTTCTAGAGACTGTTGTACCAAATAAAAGTCCTAAAGTTCTCGATTTCAAGAATACAACTGGCAACTGATTTTGAGAAATATAGTACTTATTCGGATTCTCCAACTATATATATATATATATAATTAAAAGAGTAAATATATTCACGTCACAATTTTTGTTAACTACACCACGTTTCAATTACAATGAATAATACATACATACATATATATATATATATATATATATATATATATATATATATATATATATATATATAAATAAAAGAGAAAATATATATACCTCAAA
>CAIGRP010089276.1:0-5000 GCA_903798385.1 Fraxinus cuspidata
CGTGATAGCTCTCTCCATCTTTTTTGTTGGAAAGTTTGAATTTCCAATCTGATTTTAGCTACGTTCGTCGGTGGGAAGAATTTGGTGCAGATTTTTCTGATCAACTCTTCCCATGTAGTAATGCTTCCATGAGGTTCGATGGCTAACCATTCCAATGTAGAATCTCTCAGTGTATATAGAAATAGCCACAATTTAGTAGCATCTTCATTAACCTGGAAGTTCTGAGAAATCTGGAGATATGCGTGTTTGGATTTTCATGAAGTAACCCGTAGAATTAGAGAGTGTTGCTCATCAAATTGATCCACTCTGCCCTTATCTAAAAATCATTTACCCTGAAATCTAGATACGTAATGCAGGAGCGCGCATGCACGGCTATGGGCGTCAAGAACATTGAAACGGACAAGTCTCCTTCATTTATTTCCCCTCGCTCCTACTGCTGATCTAGTGGCGCTGCTACTCTTGCAGCCACCTATCCAATTGGCTTAATAAGAATATTTTGATTGTCAGTCATTTGATATTGCTATTTTTGTTTGCGTTCATTGCGTTTTCATTTGAAAGTAAGTTCTATTTCTGAGTCAAATGGTGTAAGATCATTACCTCGAGTACATAGTATACAACGAACACTTTTTTTTTAATAAAAGAAAGTAAAATCAAATAACAGTTAAAAATAAAATAAACTAAGACTAAAAGTAAATAGTTCCCGACAACGGCGCCAAAAACTTGTGGCGTTTTTTATATCCCAAGTGTACGATATTTTAACAAGCAGTATAGTGGACCTTTGAGGTCAGATGTCACTCCGAAGACTTAATCTAATTTATCTTAACTCATATTTGACTAAAGCAAGTAAATATTTATGATGATTGTAATTACTTTTTCCTAACTACTTTTGACGAATTGAAAATATAAAAAGATTGCAAACAATAGATAATTGAAAATTCAAATATGTTACGAATATTATGGCACAACAATTTCATCTATTGATCACATTTATTCTTAATTCAAGATTCATAAATATAGTGTTTGATCGAATTCTTCTATTGTATTTAATTTACTCCTCTCAAGCTCTCGTTGAACCTATTTAACTAATTAAATTTCATATCTCTATGCGAATCAACTTTAGTTAAACGAAACACTAGTTCTAAGAATTTATATTATAACCGCAATAATTAGTATAAGTATCTCTACACGTTAAACTAATTTAACGAATTTTATTATATGGTTTAAATCTCAAACTCACATTTCGATTCGTAAGTGACTCAAATAATCATCAAATTATTGATCAGGTAATTTAAAATATTAAACTCATAATAAAATCAACACATAAATAAATAAATCACATAAATCTTGAATAGAAAAATAAATGATCACAAGTCGACTACATTGTTTTCTTTAATATAAAAATTAGTTATTCATATTGTACAAACAAAAACACGCACAAGTGAAAAGATATCACAAAAATTGACGAAACGAGAAAATTTTTTGTGTCTGCAGTCTCATTTCTTTTTCTTTTATTTTCTTTTTCTCTTTTTACGTTTTTTTTCCACTTTTTCCTTTCTACTATTTCTTTTGAATTTTCTCCATGTTTCTTCTCTGCCTCTCTCCTCTCTTCTCTTCTTCCTTTTTGTTTCTCTCTTCCCTCTCTCTTCTGGTCGTTTTTTTTTTTTTTTTGTTCTCCACCTACCGCAATTCTTTTTTCTTTTGTGTCCTTCTTTGTTCTGTGTCTCCCTGTCTGTCCATGTGGATCGTATTATATATATATTGCATCGTATTATATATATATATAAGTCTATTAAAGTCATTTTAACTCGAACCTATTTAATGTAATATTTTTCTCCGAGGTTTCATCTTTGAATTTTGTCATTTTTCGCTACTTTTGCATTTTTTTTCTCCAATTTTTCATTAAACATAAAGTTTTACGTATAAAACAAAGTATAATATAATTTAGGTAGAATTTAATCCAAAAGACAATAAAATATCATGATGTAGGCCACGAATAAGTGTATAAACCACACTTATCACCTGTTCTACTACATAGCACTGAACTGAAGCTGCAAAGTGAACTATATTGCATTGTATATGAACTACATTAGCGATAGAGAGCTGCCAATTGCGAAATTCTAGTATTCATTCATTGAGACCATTCAACATACATCCACGTACATACGAAAGCAATTACCAGATACATACAAAAGCAAAATACCAACAACCAAATGTTTGGGACGTGCTTGGACAAAAATAAAAAATAAAAACCTCATGTTATGGATGCGCATCTTTCACGAAATGTTGCTGATAATTTTCAACAACATTACCAAAAAAGCAAAAACACCAAATTAATATCACATAATTTATCATGGCTATGCATCTTTCAATTTGGCAAATTTCGTATAGTTCGTCCATGTGCACGCCAACGAGTCATTGCTCGAAGTACTGAAATGAAATGGGTATTGCTTCTTCACACTTGGGTTGGGCTCTACGAGTGGCCAACAACGGCGGGATTGAGCTTGGGTAATTGATTTTCTTGATTTGGGCTTAGGGTTTCGAATGTCGACTTGATTTCAATTTGGGAAATTTGGAGATGGAGCTTCAGAATTGATTTGTGAATTTCCTTCTTTACTTTTCTGGTTTGTGTTTGGTTTTGGTAGTATGTGACGTGGCGATGACAAGGTGTTGAGTTTGCGAAACATTTAACATTTGGAAGGAGTTAACTGGTCACCTCATTTTTTCATCCACCACGTCAGCATGTTTTGAAACGCCATCCACCCGATGAGTAATAAATACTAACGGAGTAAAGTTCAGTGGCTAATGGGACGATATTGGAAGTTCAATGCATAAGTTCGGTGGGCAATGAAACATTTAACTTTAAAAATAAACCTTATTAACAGGAATAATCCAAGAAATTAATTCTTTTATGTGCAAAGTAGAATTTTACTATTAACATTATCTTCATATTTTATGAAAAAATGAAAACTGATGTAAATTACGGTTTTGAATGGTGCGTTTTTAAAGGCATTTGGTTTTGAGCAAGTGGAGAGTCCAAAATTTGAATTTGAAGTTATATGGTTGAAGTTTGGTTCATCCTTTTATCTTCACCTCACAGGGAGGGATCCCAATGCTAAACTTTTAGAAGGACCGCGAAGTGCCACTTCAACATTGGCAAGCCCCAAGAATTTCCCAGAGGTCACCATATCTGCTTCTCGTCTAATTTCTACTCCTTTATATTCAGAGCCTTAAGATGAGGTTATTAGTGGTTAACATCTTTGGTAAATATGATTACATACATACATACATACATACATACATACATGACTAATCTCTTGAGCACCAGTGCTTAGCTTATGTTAAGCACTCGAGTGACATGGTACAATACAATAGAGGTGAGAGATAATGATTAATTTCAAAATTAATTACACTACTTATTATAGTGTGCCACGTTATCTGGTACTTAGCATAATAAACTTTATGCTATAGCTGATGCAGTCAGTTCTATTTATCAATAGAGATATCGATGTTATAGATGGATTCAGGAAATTAGTATTGTTTGACATAATTTATAAGTAGTATAGTCCACTTATTGGATAAGAAATTTATTTAATTTGCGTGTTTTGATTAAATTAAGACGGGATTTTTTTTTTTTTTTGGTAATATAAGTATTTCATCTTTGTTGTTTTTTGCGAATGCAATTGAGGCTATCTAAAATTAATCTCCATCATTGCAAACCTTGTTACTCTATGCTTGACTGTGTATTCTCAATTTGAATGGTCGTTTTTGAACTCTTCCAGGCTATGGACTTTGTACATATTAATGTGTTTCTTCAAATTGTCAAAGAATTTGTGTTTGGAGTAAGAAATTGAGTTCTTTAATTAAGGGTCATTACATGTATTGATTTACTAATTCAGATGAGACCGTTGGAAGGTTTGGATTGGGAAAGTGTATATAGGTAATTTGACCTTAAACAGACCTACATAGTGGTTTCAAGTTAGTTTGATGAAATGGAGATTTTGCGTGTTCATGAGATGAGTGGTGGGATGCATTTGTTTATATCTTGCTTAAGCTTTTATGGCAGTATCTGGTTTATTTGGTCTTGACTCTCATTTATCTGAAATAAAGATTTGACTTTCATACTCAGAAATGTAATGTTTGAGTCGTGTTTCTGCTTTACGGATGCTTATTGTTATATGATTCTATGTTGGGGGAAGTTGCGTCCATTTAATGATATAGCCTATTTGACCTAACTTGATCTTCTCTAAGATGTCCAAAAGTTGCATCAGCAAACAGGCTTTCTTTTATACAAATTCATATTGAGTAATGTTATTTAGCATCATTGGTGTTAAAGCACCACTATAAATGTTACTAATATAGCATTAAATGAGAGATATAATTGAATGACTCACCTAATTGCACCTCTCATTGAACTTATCACATCACACTGCCTGGACTAGTGTTGTAATACAACTGGTGTTAGATAGCATTATTCATTCATATTTGTTGGTTTCTGTTGGAACACACTCATAGTCTTGCAAGAATATTAGAGTTTCAAATAGTTCAAAGTAGCCATTTATGACTCTCCTTGTTGGATTGTTGTTTATAGTAAGTTAATAGTAGTGATTAAAAAAATAGATTGGTTATGTATGATATGAATGAATCTCATATCAAGAATTGTTGCCTAAGACCGTTCTACACTCAAGTTTAGATGAAAATCGCGACCCAACACCTATAAAGAGATGTGACCATTGGTATAAAAGAGGATGCAACAATCGAGGATGGAATACTCTATTGATAAGTCAAGGATGAACATTGGTGTGTGCTATCGCAGACACCCAAAAATAATACATTAACCTCTAAAACTAATGTAGTAGTGAAAGTAAGGGTTGATCTCACGAAGAGTATATAATTCAATATTTTATGTTTCGTACAACGATTTGGGGGGGTTTTGTATACAAACAATTGTAAATAACGCAATTAATAACAATGGAAATTAAACTAACTAAAACAATCAAAAG
>CAIGRP010089276.1:10000-28452 GCA_903798385.1 Fraxinus cuspidata
TTCCACATCTACCCTAATCATGGCAATCTCCATCTCATTGTAATAGAATTCCACACTTCGTTTGCCTTCCACGAGACTTTGTAATTTTTGATACAAGCTTCGGTAGTAATGGTTGGGCACAAAGCGTTTTCTCATCATGACCTTCATGTCCTCCCACGTCACAATCGAACATTCTCCATTCTGTCTCCTACCAATAACTAACTAACCCCACCAAATCACAGCATAGCTAGTAAATTCAATCACAGCTACTTTTACCTTTTATGCTTCGGAGTAGTGGCGACAATCAAACACAAGTTCCATCTTTTTTTCCCATACAAGGTAGGCATTATGATCAGATTTCCTTTGAAACGACGAACCTTCATCTTTATACCACTAAAGCTACATTCCATCGGTTTCTATCTCTCCTACCCCGTCCATTCCTCATACGACTACCTACAGACTCTTTTTTCTCGCCATACTCATCCCCATAATAAGTATTAATTTCCTCTCTAACTGGAGCTCACTCTCTCTCACGTGCTTGTAGAACAGGTTGTGGCTATTCTGCAGGTGCGTTCTCCGCTTGATCTAAGCCCTCATACAAATGTTCCAATTTCTCCCTCATCATCCGTCTCATATGTCCTACTAATGCTTCCTTCCAAAGCTTTAGATCTACTGGAACGGAAGAATCATCAGTGTTGTCTTTATCTTTGTTTCCTAACATGTTTTCTACAAAATAAAGATTAGAAACACGACCTCACGACACTCCCTTACGTGTTTCACTCAAATAATCAATTCACTCAACACTCATGTTTTCACACAACAAATTCGCCTTTTACCCTCAATATGTACTCACCACTCTTGCCTCTATCCACTCGTTATTTCTCAAAAGTTCCTATCAAACTAATCGAACAAATAATCAGGATTTCTTAGCCACGTTCACCGCACAAGACAAATCCTAGGTTCACACAAAATGAATCACAAAGAAACTGGAGTAACAAAGTAATAGGACAAGAATAACATAGACGAATTTCTCTACTACCAAATTTTTTTTACCGACCTAGATAAAATGTACTAGAATTGATCAAATGAAATTCAAGAAGAACGAAGATAGATTAAACCTAATGTTAGAGCCAAAGCTCTGATACCAAATGATACGAACCCCATCAAGTTGTAACGAATCCTGTATCAAGAATTGTTAACTAAGACCATTCTAAACTCAGGTTTAGATGGAAATCGCGACCCAACACCTATAAAGAGATGTGAACCTTGGTATAAAGGAGGATGCCACAATCAAGGATGAACTCCACAGAGAAATTTGATAAGTTTAATTTAGTTCTTAAAGAACAAAAGAGAAATTACTCTCAATTTTATGAATAAAACCACTGTCCCTTTATTGAAAGAAAAAGAGTACAATTTATAATAATAAGATCACAGAAGACCAACCTTAGAAATCACAAATGTTGCAACAATAATACCTACAAATATGCTTAAGGCAATGAAAAAAAGGGAAAAGTTGAAAATAAATATTCTTAAACTAAGATAATTTTGGCCTCAATTTAAGGAAGTCAAACTTGACTTTAATTCCTTAATATTTCAGCCTAAAATTGTGCAACAAGAAAGAAACAATTAATTTTAGTCATAAATAACCTCCCAATTTGCCTATTGACTTTCTTGGACTTGAATCAAGCTTGTTAAGGGTTGGAGATTTCGTTCATCGCCATCAATGGGCCTCCACGCGACTCCATGAGCCCAAATCCCTAGAATCGGCCTGCTTTTCGCATTTTGGAATTTCTTGGCAGGTGCTCTTGTGACTGGGCCAATGGGAACTTGAATTGGATCCGCATTCCATGATCTCGTGCTAGCCATGTCCTCATCAACAAAAGAAAGGATGCTAAATTTTGTTACGGAATCCTAAACTAAAATAAAACAAAATAGGTTTTTTTCGTAACTAAAATAAAACAAATACTATCCAAGACATTTTTTTCTCGTTTTATATATGGAAACTAGTTTTCAATATTCAGTACGGTGCTATATTACCTCCGGTTATAAAAGAACTAAATATGTAGTTTGAATATAGAAATTTATCCATTTATTCAACGAGAGACATGACGGACGAAAGCTAACATCACTTGAAATCTCCGCCTAGATACATTAACTTGAGACAAGTGTTTGTCTTACGGAAAACATTGGTTCAAACTCAAGGGCTCAAGAAACCTAGCAATAATAGAACTAAATACAATTGTTGAACTAAGAAGCATCTAAACAGATTACAGATTGCTTGGAGTAGGGAATACCAAGAGGATTTGCTAGAGAATGATTCGGTTATTCTGTACTAAACTCACTAACATAGGATTCACATTACAATAGTATTCTTTATATTTGAAATCTGTAGGGAAGTAATTGGAATGGGTTATTATTGAAATAATGAAGTTCAACTCAACTAACACCTAAAGTGGAGGTGAATACGTATAATGCGTGGAATTTAAATTTACCAAATTATTAATTGCAACAAATCATAATTAATTATACCCAGATGAATTAATCCACGCAATCTAAACCTAGATATCAATTATGCAGTTTAAATATTACGAAAGTAAATAATACCACGATTTTGATGACGGAGGAAAACCCCTTGAAAAATTCTTCATAAGGATAAAAAAACATCCGAGAAAACTTGTCATTAATAATCTACTATAAAATATTTATTTATAGTATTGGTCCCAACACAATTAAATATTAGTAGACTCTAACCTCCAACCTATAATTTTCAATGAATTCCTTTAGTTGTGCACTCCAATACCAGTCCAGAACTCTGGAATTTTTTTTATCTCCATGGATCACTAAAAACAAACTCGTTTTTCACAAATCGGAACTCCGATCATCTTCCTAGAATTTTAGAACTCTGAAAGATGTAACGAAAGTGGTTGATTTGGTGTTTTGAGAATTTGGAATTTTGATGTTTTGATTGTGTGATTGAATCAATTGATCTTTGAAAATTGTTGTTTCATCTTTGATCTCTTGGACCCTTTGTTGTCCTATACTACTACCCCCAATGACTCTTTGACTTTTATAACAATTCTATTACTTTAATTTTGTCAATAGAATTGCCGATTACAATAAAACCTATCAAACTCCCCTTAAATATTTTGTAACAAAATTAACTATTACAAATATAAAGTACGAGAAAGAACAACTCCGGACTACCCAAGACTCAATAACTCAATTGTAACTTGCTTTTCTTTTCAAATATGTTTCTTGACATCAACAACTCAAATACCAAATATAAAAGCACGCGAAAGTAGTTAAGGAAATAACATAGAACAATTGATATAAATAATCAATAATTTCATGATAATTAGATTATAACATAATATTAATGTTTAACAAAACACCAAAGTTAACATCAATAACATAAAACACCAAAACTTAATAAAGCTAAGCAGAGTATCAGAATACATTCCAAAATGTTAAAATCAATACATAACACCCTAACACTCTATTCCTAAACACTACTCTCCCTTTTTATCACAAATGAGAAAGAGGTAACAACCAACTAATCAATGTCCTCTATATCATCTTAATGATCCCAGTGCTATCGCATCTAATGGACACCTCTCTGAAGTGAACAAAGATCCATCTAAAGTAAAACAAAATCTACTGTATGTCACTCAGACTCGAACTACAACAAAATCATAGCTCCTAGAAGTCGAGTCTGCTACTCGATTACCAATGATAAATGGCCCATAATAGCTATCAAAGGGTCGATAGGACCATATGTGGATGAAGAATGGGAGTAGATGTAGAAATGGACAAAATATCTAGAACAAAGTAGGTGTAATGTCAGATGCAGAAGAAGAAGGCAGATTAGGGTCATCAGAACAAAGTAGGTCATTTGTAGGATCAATAAAAACTGAAGAAGATGGAATGTATGACCTACTCTAGGAAATAGTGATCTGGCTAATAGGCCGCGACACAAGCTAAAAAAATTCCATAAAAAAAGTAACCACGAGCCCGTCACAAAATGATGTATCAAATAGGCATAAGGAAGGCCTATCTTTCTACTAGTCATGCGAAATATACGCTAGATACGATGACAAATAAAAGAAGGAAGGTCTATCGAGTTACCATGTGAAAGACCATATAGAAATCTAGCCTTATTTTGAGAAAGTGAGGACTTGTGTGACACCGACCAAAGATTTGTGCACATAATGCGCAACAAGATCTGATGGTCAATTGGAAGTGACCCAATAATAATCGTGCCTTGACCTTCGTTCGTATGACTATAAAAAGGGTCAACATGAGAAGAGAACCCGATGGAATACTCGAAGGAGTAATATGATGAAACAACGGGTGAGTAACATGAGAAAACTGAATAATCTGAAAAATGACATCATGAATAATTTTCAACATCTGACCTCTCAGAAAGACCTTAAAACTAGGCCCAATAACCTCATTGATGTTCGCATAAAACTCCCGAATAAGGAGACGCGAAAGAGGTAACAGATCACGAAGTAATAACTCCAAACTTCGAAAAATAAATATTGTAGCCATGTGAAGGAATAGGTCGAAAAGAGTTACCTCACGCTCAACAAAGAGAGGACGAGAGAAAAACTGTGAATCAAAGACCTCCTGGGCCGTGGATGAAATAAACCTTGAACGATTGTACAAAGTCGAGGCACTCCACTTTTTACCAGTAGTCTTCGCTTTCTTAGGAGGAATCTGTGATATGATTTTCAATAAAAAAAAAACATATCAAGAAGATGATAGCAAGTGATGTAAAATACCTCAATAAGACCTAACTTATACTATGTATGAATGCATGTTGTGAATGCGAAACGAGGTATATTCATGCTAACTGAGACAAAAAGTTGATATGCACATGACTTAATACACCCAATACTTAAAAGAAACATAGAACTCATGCAGTACAATCGAGAAGCGTAACAAAGGGACTAAATAAGTGATACAAAGGGACGATGTATAGATGCATGGTGTATGGAGGGTGAAATTGTGTACCCCTCAATTTTGATGCAAAACAATCCAAAAGTGCAAACAAATGACATGAATGTGTTAATGTGTGTGTAAATTACATGCTTTGACAAATTTACTTGAAAAATCAACCAAAAAGGTAAAAGGGACAATTCATCGAATACTTTACATGCCATATGTATGAATGGATGCATAATTTCAACCAAACCATAAGTAATCTACAAATTCAAGCCACACAACCAATCCAACATATAATCCTAATCCCATTCTCCATCTAATGCTAAAGAATTGAAGAAAAAAAATAAAAAATCCAACAAAGAAGCCTAAGGTTCAAGTTGTAAGTTGAATATTTCAAAAATCTCACCAAAGTGATGCAATAACACAAACATAATCATCATATACTCAAACCTATTCCATCTATATTCAAGAATTGTCGAAGTTCAAACTATTGAGAACGAAATTGAAAGAACCTTAAAATTGTAAAAGTTTGAAAAAAATAGGGATTTCAAATTTTTACCTTGTTAATTCAATGATTTCGATGATGTTTGATGATGTTCCGCACAGTATTGATGTGTTTTTCGAATATGATGAAGGTAGGAAATGATTTGGATGAATGGGTAATGAGGATTTGGAGAAAATTTGAAAGAATTTCGAATAAGAGGCACAAACCGGGGTTTGGCAAATTAAGCAAAACCACAAAGCGCCACTCGAGTAGGAGGTGTGTGCTAGGTGCTTGCCAAGCCCCTGCTTTGGACGTTCGAGCAAAAACCTAACACTAAACTAGCAGCTAGGCAAATGACACAAATAGCAATTTTTCTGAATTTTTTGAGATTTAACACTTTTTCATAACTTTTTTAATCTAACACCATGGCACGTAAACCAAAATCACATGATAATATGAACAAGCAATTGTTTAGTTGCACTGGTAAAATTAATAAATAGTGAACTCTGTTGGTAAGAAGTGCTTGGATTTAGTTCACATTTGTTGAGTTTGCTCTCAGGGATTTTGTGGAAGAAGTGGAGTAATTTGTTTGGAGAATTTTTTGGTTAAAGAGTTAAATTTTATTCCTTGTAGTGAAATTTGTCTCTAGGTAGAGAAATTTTTGATGTTTTGTTCATTGCAATGGTATTCGTGTCAATGTAGAATTTGTTAGAATTTGTGTAAGACTCAAATTCTTTTTGGAAGACTAATTGTGAATTTTATTTGAAGTCCAATTGGAAATTCTAATTGAAATCTTTGAAAATTTAAGTTGGAATTCAATTTAGGAGTTGGTAGCAGACTTGAAAAGGTCTTGAATGAGTCAAAGTTGCAATTAATTTTTTTTTGCATTTTTGGCAATTTTTATATCTATTTCATTCCAAATACTCCATTGTAAGTTTTACCCATTCTATTGTGACTTCGCCTTATATTAAATTATTCGTTGTATTATATTTTCCTAGTGTGTTACGGGTTCTTATATATTATGTGTGTGTGTGTGTGTGTGTACAGAATACATATTTTGGTTATCCAACTATCCAACATGTTAGTTGAGATCACATATAATGTAAACTTTTTTATATATAGTGAATTCTCCGTCTTTGTTTGTGAGTTTTAACGTCTTAGGTTTTCATGTAAAATCTTTGTGTTCTTGTGATTGTTACTTTTTCATATTGCCGAATTGGTTCTCATTTCTACTTCCTAACAAGTTACATCGGAGCGATACGTAATTCTTAACAACTAGCTCAATTTCTAACACATCACATTATTCTTCTATGTCTAAGACAACAAAGTTTGTTGAAAGTATGAACTTGTCCACTTTAATGAGCATGTTCTCAACCACTCCTAGAGGGTATTCAATTAATCGATATGTCAGTTGAAGGAGATTGTTGTATCTTTTAGCTCTTCTTGGCCTAGTTTCATGTAGACGGAAATATATATTAAATTTAAACTTGTTTAGAATCACATAAACAATTAAAGTTAGAGCGATTTCCAATTGAGTAAGATATTTTGAAATTCCATGGATACTTTAGTTTAAGAGGTGGGATATGTAGGAAGATGGCATTGTACTTCTCATTCAACGTGATGGTCTCAAACTCATTGAGCTTCCTCTTCTTTTATAAGATCTCTTTTAAGAATTTTGCATAGCTTGATATTTGTGATATGGTTTCAAGTAACAAGATGTTAACATGAAGCTTTGTGAAGACTCCAAGAACTTTGAAAATTGTTCTTCGAGTTTATTCTTTTGCAATCTTTGAGGAAATGAGACATGACGAACATATGTGAGTGATTGTCTTAACCTGTGGACTCTTTGACTTCTGATTTGGTATTATTTTTGCTGATTGTTCAGATTAATCCACGTGTTCTTCACTTTTGGAAGGTACCTTTTTCATTTAATACCACCCGTCTTTTAACTGTGATTTCTGAAAGTTGAACCCCGTTCACGTAGTAATTGCTTGAATTGTTTTCCCTTCTGGTCTTTTTAAAGTCTTTGAGAGAATAGATTAAGTGGCACATACTCTCGTGCAACTAGAGAAAATTTGATTGGTTTAGTGTCGATCTCATATTTCACAACATTTATTATGATTGCATGTCGTTTGATATTTGTCTCAGTGGCACTTGGCAAAGTTCTGTATATCTTTCTAAAAGTACTTTGGCTATTTGCTATCTGATTTTCCAAATTTTATAAAACAGCCCCTTGAATCTAAATTTTTTTTTCTCAATTTGTTGCATGAATTTAGTTGATGCTTCAGCTATTTTGGTAAATGGTTCAGTTGATGATTTTGTCATTTTACTGAACGCTTCTTTCCATGAGAGCTTTTTTTCTGACCGTTGAAAACTTGGTGGTACATTTGATATTGTGCACCTTGAGATGATTGGTTATCTCTAACCCAGATTGTATGTATTGGAATATGAGTTATTTCACTGCCTCTGAAAATTATGCATGTAGTTTGCATCCTCAAATGATTGAGCAAAAGGATTTTCCACTTTACAATCCACGCTTTCATGATTCTCTCCACAATGGTTGCATCTCGGCCCGGCTGTTTGAACTGTTATTACTATTTGATTAGTTGTCATACCATCTACCTTTTTAACTAATGCTGCTAGCTATGCTGAAATAGTTGTTAGTGTGTTAACCTCATGTCGTGATTTTCTTTCTACCTAATCTTTATGTTGGCCATAGTGCACTATGTATGTTAGATCCTCTATGATTTGATAAACCTAATCAGTTGTCCTTTTTGTAATTGACCCAGCACAGGTAGAATCAACATTAGCTCTACTGGTCGGATTTAGCCCAATATAGAAGTACTAAACTTGTGGCCACTTCTACAAACCATGTTGTGGACATTGTCGAAGAAAACCTTTATATCTTTCCCATGTCTCATAATAGCATTCCAAACCAAGCTAAGAGAATGTAGTGATTTCATCCCTAAACTTAGAAATTATCTTTGGTGAAAAGTATTTATTCAATAACTTATGGCATAAAATGTCCTAAATGGTGACGCTGTGAGGTGAGAATGTGTACAACCATTCACTGCCTAAACCTCTCAAAGAGTATAGGAAAAACCCCAGCCGAATTGCATTACTAAAAATCCCTGAATATTCAATTATAGCATACATACAAAAACCTCGAGATATGAATATTTGGATTATGAGTTGGTCTCCTAAAAAACTGCAGTGTGTTATGGACATGTTTATTACATCTGTCTTCAAGTGGAAATTTGCTTGCCCGAATGCTGGATTTGCTTCCTAACACTGGTGGAACGATGTACTCTTCCATCAATCTCTTGTTCTCATTATCCGCAGTTACAATCGGCTATGATGCATTTACATTCACCTCAACGGACAACGGATTTTGAATGTTTTCTGCCATTGATTACACTTGCTGTTTTTGTTGTGTTTCTTTTTTTTCTTTTCTTCTCAACATAAATATTCGTTTGATTTCTTGGTCAAATGGAGCAAGATCACATTGTCTCGAACTTTGCATACAAGATCCTAAAAAGAAAGAGAAAAATACTATAATTTGTTTTCTAATAAAAATCTAAAAACTAAAAAAGCAATAAAAATTCGGATTAAAGCTAAAACTGATTAAATACTAGTCTCGACAATGGAGTCAGAAACTTGATTATATGAAATTTCACCTATGTACGATATCTTGAACAAGTAATATAATGATGAATAAAGTATCGTTCACGCAACGACTATGTACTTAATATAGAATCAATTAATGTAAACCTTAATCGAATAGACAGTGTTGTTATATCGATTTTATTTAAATCAACTATTTAAACTAATTATTTTAGTGAGCAAATGATGACGATTTTGTAAATTTAGATTGGATGGTTACTAGGACTTCGAATCACTTTTATTAATCGGTTTCAATGAAATTATGTGCATATTTTTGTTGATCAATGTTTCTAAGTTAATTAATAGTATCTCTCAATAATAATTAAATATGTCATCTCATGTGACCTTGTATTTTTTTGAAAGATGTGAACATGAAAGCATGGGTTAAAAATATTAGAATATCTATGAAAATTATGCAAAGCATAAATGTATATCTCTATCATCTATCGAACTTCACAATGATTGTTATAACATACTATCTATCGTATTGTCTTTCTCAATAACAATAAGATTCACACAACAATTCAATCATTAGCTAATTAATTAAAATCATTAAATTCTATAAAAATCATCTAGGTGTAAGTACATACTAGACGTCAAATTATTGAATTTATATTAAAAACTTTATACCAAGGTTCATAAATGTCTTAGTAATTGAGAGCCTAACATTACAAAATTGCAATAATTTATAGTTATTTGGAAAAAAACCCGGATTTTGGAATGATGAAGGAAAAGAGGAAGATGAATCTTTATCTCTTTAATTTCTTCAATTGTGTCTTGATGAATCTCCAATTATCTTCTTCTTGTTTCTCCGAAAATCAAGATTGAATTTTCAATATGATGATGTTAATTTATGAATTTAGGAGCATGAGAGGTATCCTCCAATATATGATTATGTTTTGTATTTATAGGGCTCAAATATGCGTTGAAAATCTCATCAAAATTACATTCCAAGAAGAATTTGCGTCAAAATAGGAGACAGTCACAAAATTCCAGTTTTGTATAGCGCTACTGTCAATTGCTCCTTTTTGTTTTGCCTTAGCAGCACTGAGGTGCAGAGTGTATAGCGTTGGGGAGCTATACTTGTTGTCCATCGCTTTTGATCATTTATTCATTTGGACTCCTATCTCGAAATATTTTTAATCCTTCATCTTTCAATTACATTCAATTGAGTCCAAACATCCTCCAATCGTTGATATTATATCCGAATCAACTAATGAATGTATGCATTTTAGTTCCCGAACTTTGAATTTTGCCATTTTCGTTAATCTTTCTTTGAATTTTACTTTCATTTATCGAGTTTCACCTAACAAACGAAAGTATACAGTAAACTAAACCATAATTAAACAAAAGAAACTACTAAAATGTCTCTATTTTAAGGTTCGAATAAGTGTATAAAAATGTACACTTATCATTATACAAGCCAAAAAGACTCTTGGGATACAAAATCCATATCAATCACTAGAAAATAGAGTAAAAAAGGAGAGAGAAATTAATAAATCAATCAAGAAACGGGGGTTTCAAGATTTCACAAGAAGAAGTCGGAATCTTGATACAAGATTTTCATCTGTTTCCTATTTTTCCTTAAGACTTGGTGAGTATTCTAAATCTTTCTTGCATTTTGCTTCTCACATGATATGTAATTAAGTAATTAGTTAGGATCAATGATAGTAATCCAATTTTATACCTTGATTTTAATTAAAAAGTTTTAAATATCCAATTGATGTTGTGAACTATTTTACTAGTTGTCACGGAAAAAAAAAAAATGAAACATACGAATGATCCAGATATCAGACCAAAAGCTATGGAACTTAAGTGTCACTTGGAAGGTTCATTACTTAAATTGAGATAATCTAGAACAAAACGAGGTGAATGAGTCATTTGTAACCTCGTCCACAAGGTAGTAAAAAATTTGTGGGAAAAAAAAAAAGAGCTAAATTTTGCTGGATATATTCTTCAACATATGAAATTATATATCAGTTTCTTGAAGTCAATTTGTTTTTAGAAGATTTCAAAATTGCACTTCTATCTAAAATTAGTCGAAGATCATCTTAGTCTTATGATTACTTTAAGGCTAACAACAATTTAGTGCCTATTTGACAATCATTAATTTATTTTATAGTTTGTCATATGATAATTTTCAATTACACATTCACATAATAAAGTATTCTACACGTGTACTAAAAAAAATTTCTCTACTTTTTAATCAAACATTTTCCTAAAATTCACTATTCAAAACTCTTTTCCTTCTTATAATGATTGTTAAAGAGGCTCTTAATATGAAAATTAGAATTAGAAAAAGTTGGTGCACATGTTAATCTGATGTCATCAAGAAGTTGAAGTAATCTCCTTTCGCGACACTACTAATGACTCAACAGAGAACCCAACAAATTTTTTAAATCTTTATTCATCCAACCATACAACCCTAATCCAATGACTACTAAATTATAATTCGATATGCCAAATTATTATTATTATTATTATTTTGCCAGATTTTCTTTAAAAAATCAGAAATAATCAATTTTCCGTATGGAAAATTTTCAACAAGTAAATAATCCCTGAATGTACATTTTCCTGAACTCTGTACAATAAATTTTATTTTTCTCCTTCTCAATACAAGCAAAAAGAACCTCAAAAACGGGGAAAAAGAATGAATGGATTTCACATAACTATTGGCTGTTCACCTTCAAGTTCAGATATCACAATCAGAGTGTCAGTGAGTTCAAGAGATAGAGGCTCCGACTTCGGAATTGGATTTATAACCTGCAAAAGAATAAAAAATTATTTCCAATAAGTTCAGGGTCGACTGCATCAATCCTTTCTTTCGTTACTACGTGATCCTTTTAATCAATATCAACCCTATAAAAGATGGTGTACCTTCTTGTTGCTTTTCACATAACCAATGGCAACTTCTCTTCTTAGATTTGCTCTTTCAGTTAGCTCTGCAAATGATGGATTTTCCCCTTCTTTCATGTAGAGGCCAATGTCCTGTCCAATAACAACCAAGGTGGATAAAAAAGAACTTTTATGGACAAGGACACATCGTGGACATGATGACACAACTTTTTCAAAGTCGGATACACGACGCGTGAAGTTAAATTATAGGTTTAATCTTCCGGATTTTAAAAGAGGCTATATAATGTATTAATATACAAGTTTGGATTGAACTTTGTATAAATAATACCAATGGAATATAAGTATCCATGTATCCATATGTGTATATAGTAGATGTAATTATTTTCAACTTTTTTTTATCTAAATGTATTGTAGTACGACCTCTCTATAGTGATATATAGGAATAACATCCATGTAGTCATAAAAAAATATGGTCCCAACTTGAGCCAATTATAAATAAGAGTAAACTCCACATTGTAATAATTTATAATTTTTCTAGATCCTGTATTAAGGAACTTGCCTCTGGTATGTTACATGAAAGATTTATAATGAAAAAAAAATATTTGCCTAAAGTTATTTGGGAAAAAGAATAAATGTTATGTTACATTAAAGATTTAAGACGACTTTGCATATTTCCAACATTACAAATATACATGTACTAAACTAAGTTTATCTCTTTTATAAATAATTACACATTGGATTTGACATGCTGTTAATTAATTATTTATGTAGTTCATTACCTCTATACCACTTGCACTAAGGATAACTAAGTCGAACAATAATTTTTGTAACTAACCTCTACTAAGTTATAACCTCCCCACAGTATAAAAGTATTTTGGTCCTAATACTATGATTATACTGTAATAATTAAAAATGAGGCTTGTCATGTCCTTGACGCGTCAGGGTCATGACCCTCACCTGTTAAAAATTTGAAGAACTTCATGTCATGTGATATGCGCATAAAGCATGTCAAGGCCATGTCCCATACGTGTCAGAAATTATAAGACGCTATGTGGAGTCTCAGAGATGTGTCCCGGCATATAAAAGGCATGCTGATGTCCAATACGTCAGACACCAACACACGTCTGTGCTTTCATAGTGTAACTGACTCTACATACGTTTCACAACTCAGCAACCTAAACTTATTCTTCATCCAATAACTAAGTCAAAACAATAATTTTTGTAACTAACCTCTACTAAGTTATAACCTCCCCACAGTATAAAAGTATTTTGGTCCTAATATTATGATTATACTGTAATAATTAAAAATGAGGCTTGTCATGTCCTTGACGCGTCGGGGTCATGACCCTCACCTGTTAAAAATTTGAAGAAAATACTCTTCGTCATGTGATATGCGCATAAAGCATGTCAAGGCCATGTCCCAGAAATTATAAGACGCTATGTGGAGTCTCAGAGATGTGTCCCGGCATATAAAAAGCATGCTGATGTCCAATACGTCGGACACCAACACACGTCTGTGCTTTCATAGTGTAACTGACTCTACATACGTTTCACAACTTAGCAACCTAAACTTATTCTTCATCCTTGTTAAGAAGGTATTTTACATATACAAGTACGAGATAGAACATAATCCATCATACCTTTACATATATTTCATCTCCCTCTGCATTAAGAATGTCTTTCCAAACCTCATTCAATTCACTATTTTCCGCCACTGTCAAAAAAATGAAATTTATAATTGACAAGTGANAGCAACCTAAACTTATTCTTCATCCTTGTTAAGAAGGTATTTTACATATACAAGTACGAGATAGAACATAATCCATCATACCTTTACATATATTTCATCTCCCTCTGCATTAAGAATGTCTTTCCAAACCTCATTCAATTCACTATTTTCCGCCACTGTCAAAAAAATGAAATTTATAATTGACAAGTGAAATATTGTAGATACAATCACTTTATGAGAAGTGAATGCAAATCATTTTCGAACCTTGAGCTGTTACAAGGCTCATTACTTCCTCTGCAGCAATATAAGTTAGGGATGGCCTAATTCTATTTATCTGTACAACAAGGATTGCTTCAAAAAGAGAGAATATAAACTCAAATACCAACGTCAAAAACTATTCAGGTTCATAAAAGGAAGAGTTACCTGTTTTCCTAATTTTGAATCAATGATTTCGGCAACAAGATTTTGCACCTGCAAATTAAGTTTGAAAAGGGAGTAAAACATACTGAAAAAAACATGAAATATTCAAAATCCACGAGAAGCTGGCAAGTCTGTGAGAGGGAGGGAGGGAGGGAGATTTCCAAATGAACACTTAATAATGTTATAAAATAAAAAGAAAAAAAATTTGATGAGAACTGATTGTGTTTGAAACTATCAAATAGGGAAGACAAAAAAATTATGATCCAAGGTTTATATGACAACAAATTAAAAGAAATGAAATTTCAAACACTCGGAATAGGTGTTAATAACAATAATACTTGTGTTAAAAGCATCCATACCTTCACTCCAAGTTTACCACAGATATTTTCCGCAAGAAGAAGAGAATATGCAGAATTCTTGTCTGCCCTCGATGAATCTAAACCACAAGAAGTAATCAAAATCGCGCTGATTTAAATCTGAAAGAATACCAAATCTGTTTTACCTCCAACTAGCCACTCTCTATCTCCTATTACGGCCACGGAGAAGGGAATATCTTCATCATTCTTGAAGGACCTATGAAAATTGACGATGGTATCCTCTAGAGTTGCATAATCCATTGGGTTTCCAACCTGATACATGAAAAGAACATCAACAGTTAAAGAAAGGTGGATGAAGTAGGAAGAAATGATTAGTTAATATGTCAAATCCTATAAAGATGCATGGTACCCTGTGAGAAACTTGAATATTTTTCAGTTTCCCTTGACCAGCAAGCTTGATTTCCTTGTTTCTGTCATCCATTGGAACATCAGACAAGATTTCCTGCACGTATGCATTGAGAAACAAGTTATCTAGTAGCTTCCATTAAAGAGGTGGTTATATGATAGACCCAATAATATCTGAAGTTTTTAAGATAATACGGACAGCGATGAACTAGAAGAAACTGCGGGAAACTTGAACTCATTCATTGGTAAACCATGTAGGCCCATACGATTCTAGAATAAAAGAATCGCATGATATGGCTAAATATATCATATTTTTCCACCTGACATTTGTTACACCAATCTACTAGTGTCAAAGTGGGAAGGGTGCATAGGCTCACGACGGCTCGCATGGACCAAGAAATACAGAGAGCAACGGCTCTCTGGAGATGTTGGGCATAGAAGTGGCGAACCCAGCTTGGCGCACCCTAACATAAAACTCAGGCCAGCCAAGATCAGAAGATGCAGAGGCGGTGGCTTTACTAGAGGAGCTATTGTTTGCTCAGCAGAATGGAATAAATATCCACGAACAGAATGTGATTCTCTGCGCACTGTGAACAACTTAACCGCTGATTTTTCTTTTGCACCACATGAGGTGCTTTTGCAAGATATTCATTGCATGCTAGTCGATTTGGGGAATGATACTTACCACTTCGTTCCCGAGAGGGGAATAAAGTGTCCCATGGGCCTGCATCATGTGATTGTTTAGTTTTGGATTTTTCCAGATGGATTTCTTGTATTCCTCGTTTTATTTCACCAGTTCTGGACGGCAAATTTAGTTAATCAAGAGATTTTGTGTTTCAGAAAAAAAAAAAATACTTTAGTATTCAAAGACACGGGCACATCAAGGTCAAGTAATAGGTAAATGTGGGTGTTAATAGCATATGATATCATCTCAAAAACTCCGACCAATATAACATATATTTGATGCCATTGTTAGAGGTCAAGCTACAAAATAAAATATTTGCCATTGCATGAGTAACTTATGATTTTGTTACCACGTACAGTTACATGGCAAGTACATAATCGGAACGATGTCACTACAAGTTTGGAATAGCTTCACCATAATAGCCTCACATAGGCGAAGCTCTGTTTATCATTCACCTAAGCTAAATTGAACATTTAAGATCGAAGCCTCACAATCGAACCAAATCATTTAAGATGGTTGAGCTAAAGATGGTTAAACTACCAACGAGCCTAGAGAAAACAAGAGCGCTAAAGGAAAATGGGTGTCTGCTCAAAGGGAAGCATACAAACATCTTGTTAACCACTTAGCAGCCTACGGGAAGAGCCACGTGGCAAAAGTGGTTATGAGAGCATGTAGGAAAGATGATTTAGGGAGTCTTGTGAAGGTAACAACCAGCTCAATGGGAGAAGGATGAGGGTCATGTAATTATCCACAATTGAGATTTGCTGTACGACTTACTAATAATAAAGTGACATGTCCACGTGATGTAAAAAGACCAAGAAGCCCCAAAGCTTAGGAAATCTATAAATACTGTGTGATTTTACAAGGAAAGCAAGCAGTATTATATATCTTTGCCAAATTCTTGTTCTTAAACTCCTAGAACTTTAAATGACGGTGGTCACCACCAGAAAAATCCTCCATTGGAGCTCTGGTGGCTGAAAACAGTGACTAAACAAGGAGGTGGCTGAGGATTTTTTGGCTTGCATTTTGAGGTCAACAGATGCACCAAGGGCAGTGTAACAGTAAATGACATAAAGAAAGAATAAAGAAACAAAATAATACCACAACACTGCCAGGTCCAAGATAATTGTCATATTCTTCAATCATTGCTATGACCTCAGGACGCCATCCAAGCACTAGTATGGACTCTTTTGGACCTTGGCACCAATCTGATGCCTGTTTTCAGAAGTTCAAATAATATAAAAACTAATACCAAACCTCATTATAATCAGAGTCACCATTTGATTGGTATGGTATACCTTTGAACCTGATCTTGTTGGTCTTTTTACTATGTTTTCTAGTCGTTCTCTTGTAAGATCCAATGTATGACTAAAATAATCATTGTTCCCTTTCAGAGTTTCATGATGATAAATATAACTCTCATTTTCTTCCTCATCATTTAAACATGTGATTTGCAGTTTCTTCCCTCCATGTACAGGAGCAATGAACAAAACCTGCATGCGTAAAATGAAAGTTCAGATGAATTTGGGAATCATAAAGATGAGCTTAAAATGACAAGGCTCAAAATATTTTTTTTTTTGGGGAATAAAAAGGACTAGCTATGCAATTTTCAACCATTACCATTGAATGTATTGTTACACGTTCAACTCTTGAATAGTTGAACAGGGGTTTTAATGGACAGATTTCATGCTGATAGAGAAATAAATACCAATTCGTAGAATTGACAATAAGGCACAACATTGTTATGAGCATAGTTCCAAGATAAAGGATTCCCAACCAGTGAAGTTGGCACAATTAAGTGTTGTATTTTCATCTATTATCTGGACTTAAGAACAGGTGATGGTCCATGAAACAGAGAAGTGATTTATTCATGATATAACTCAAAGACATGAAATATCTGCAATATTTGCTTACTTTGTCAGTTTCCACTAAAGCTTCTTCATCATTTGGATGAAAATATATCCTTCCACTCCGATAAAGGCCACAAACAACAGCCTGGAATGATATTCAAGAATAAGAAATTAACCACCAATAAACTAAGTCCAGATATCTCAACAGACGTAAGAAACTAACAAATATACGGGAATGATTTACCTCTTTGAATTCACGTCTTACTTGCTTGTACTTCAGTCCTGTTAGGTTGGGAAAATTGCAGAGATTGAATACATTTTCTGCCAAATTTTGACAAGCACTGTAAGAAATAGATCGGATAGGTTTCAAAGATAGGGATACAGCTTTAAAAAATAAAAAACTTATCAGCACATTGCATCACAGGATCACAGAGAAACTATGTGTGATATGAGAAGCAAACCTAAGTGGCAGTCTACTGACTAAGAAACAAACCAATAGAATTGAAATTTTTAATGGAAAGTATTAAGTTTCTACCCATATTAGCAAATCCAAATGGAGGTACCAAAAATTTAACATGTTTTCCAATCACCACAAGGCCCCAATATAACTGTTGAATAGGTAATAATTTGAATAAGAATTAAAAATAGCAACTCCAAAGGAAAAGAAACAAAGGAAACGTAAGTACTTCGATAATTGAGCAAGTGTTTGTATATTTTTATAAGTCCTTTCTGCCGAGAGCACTGAACAAATAATTTGGATGCCACATTTTCCACAGGCTCAACTTTCAATCCTGAAATTGATTTTAAAAGCTCACAGGTGTTGGAACTTGAAACCTGCACCACAAGAGTTAAATTTCAACTCACCCTGCAGAAATGGAGACCAATTTATCAGCAACTTACCTCGACTATGGTGGGGATAGAGGCCATCATCGGCAGAGGTTGAAGAGCAAGTACAGAGAGGAACGCATCCGTGTCCACTTCGTACCTAATAAATTAGAAATTTTTTTTTTTTTTTATAGATAATCAGAAAATTTTATTAATAAAGGAAAAATACACAGGAAGTGTATCAGTTTAAATAAGAAAGAAAAGATACAAAGTTAGGCAGCCCCTCTATAGG
>CAIGRP010089290.1:0-47081 GCA_903798385.1 Fraxinus cuspidata
AAAAAAAAAAAAAAAATGGACGAGAAAAAGGAGCATTTTTCGTTCCCTTTCCCCCCAATTTTTCTTAGATTAGATAATGATTTTCTAGAATTGTTATTGCTTATCGAGTTATTACATTAGTTTTTATTCGTGTAATTGAGCATCAATCTAGTGACTTTAGTGTACTTGAGAAAGGGCTTAAGAAATATTTTCTGTCGCTTCTTTTGTCGACATTGGTCGTGGTTCTGAAAGCTTCCTGGTGTGCTATATTCACAGCTCAAACAATTAATCTAATCAAACAGAAAGTAAACTGCAGAAAATTAAAGTTAAACACTAAAGAATTATTTCGGCCAAACCCTCGGAGGTTCAATGATCGCTTCTAACACCCACATCCCTTGTTGAGTATCCAAGAAAACGATTATGCTCAATTGCACTAAAACAACCAAAAATAACAGTAAAAGTTACAAATGTTTATAGAGACGAAACATGAGACTTATCTCTCAAATATAGTGATAGATCTACAAAGATTCACCAAGATATCTTCAAGATAACCATTCGAACAACACAAGAACTAACAACGGAGAAATCGCACAAATTCTCACAATATCCACTAAGAATATTATACAATGAAGATTACTCTATCGCACAAAGCACTTAAAATCTCTGATTTTAAGTGAATCAAACGAATGCAGCAAACCCTAGCCCCTCTTCTTCCTCTTTTTTTCTCGGAACGCGAGAGCACCAGAAGACTCCAGAAAAATGAAAAGTTGCAAGAACCCAAAAAGTCATCGAGCCCAAGTAAAAACCAATTCACCATCAAACGGCCGAAATGATACACGTGTTAATCATTCAAGAGAAAACTATTTTACACTAATAAAAGTGTATTTCTCGAAAAAAACACGATTTCATAATAATTTTGGGAGCACAAAAGAGAGAACCAGGGTTCGACTCCAACATGTTCATAGTTAAGAAGTGTCGAAGATGCGTATGTATCCATCTCGAGCTTGATACTTTGTTGAACATTTTTAGAAGTCATCACATCACATTACATTATATGATAGCTTAGACTGAGCCCCTGGTCGTGCTTCTCTTTCCATTTTTATCGCTTTTCAGATCATTACATAGTGCATGGAAGAAGTTGCATATGTTGACTCTAAATATCCACGGCAATTGTTGACAAAAAAAACCTATAGCCATATTTTTTTTAATATTTGAATTACAGTAAATGTTATTCTACAAATAGAATGAATGTAATGTTAAAGGGCACATAAGTCATTTCACATTTCGTAGAATGAATGAATGCAACAATTGCAGCTGGTATTTCATGGTCAACATATTCAATTTCTTCGAATGCATAGCCATATTTTTTTTATATTTGAATTACCGTAAATGTTAATCTACAAATAGAATGAATGTAATGTTAAAGGGCACACAAGTCATTTCACATTTCGTAGAATGAATGAATGCAACAATTGCAGCTGGTATTTCATGGTCAACATATTCTGCTTCTTCGAATGCACTGTATAACTGCTTGAAAAGCGATAAATAGGGGAAGAGAGGCGCAACCAAACTAGCATGTAAATTAGTTCATAAAACACGTTAATTTAATAAATTTAGATTAGATTTTTAGTAAATTTTTATAGAAGTTTTTGAAATACATGGTTGAAAAATTGTGGAACCCATAAAAGATATAAATAATATTGATTGTTTAAAATCAGAGTTTAATCCGAACCAAACAAGGGCTTAATTGAGAAAAAGAGGAGGGGCCGTGGGTGGGGTGGGTTGGTTTTGAAGAGATTCGACACCGAGCAAAAGGTATACCCAAAGGATTATAAGGTTTTGTTGCTTTTGTACAAGAAAAGTAATAATGGATGTAAAATGAATATCAATATTCTAAAGCACGTCTGAGTGGGTCCACTACAGATCGCGAGGTATAAAGAGAAATTGTGGAAGAAATTATGAAAAAAATAATATTTTAATAAATATATATATATAAGAATGTATGATTAAAAAAATTTCAATCCCTATTTAATGGAGATTAAAACTAAATTTTTAACAAATTTTGATAAAAATTTATGAAATGTATAATTGAAAAGCAATAAATTTCTTGAAATACGTAATTAAAATTAATTATTAATTTTAACTTTAATTTCAATTTTTTAAAACTTTTTCCTTAAAATTAGACCAGTACATCCATTTTGACATAACTAGTCCAATCAAGAATCTTTATTTCTCTTTTCTTTAAATGAATCTTTATTTTTAATTTTTTTAAAATTAAGCCCCTTGTTTGATTCCTTTAATTTACTTTTTTTTTTGTACTTATTTTTAACTATACATTTGTAAAATATAATGTTTTATGTATAAATTTAATTTTTTTTTCAATTTTTAACCGCACATTTTTCAAAAAATACCATTCAAAATTATGTTTTTAAAATTTTAAGGCTACCAAACGAACAAAGACTAAGAGATCTAATAATCTATGCTGTATTGCATCCGGGGCATAGTTCAGTGATACAAAGGATATTGGTGAGGTAGTCTCTGCTGAGCTGGCAGTCGCAGTGTGAGGATTCGATTCCTGCCTCGACAAGGTATGAAATTAGATTTTTTGTGGACACCAGTATAACAGCCTAACCTGTTGAAGCACGTTTCGCGATTTAACTCCTCCACGGTGATCTAGGCGGGGGCGGCTGTATTTTCATGATAATTTGAAGAGAAGAAAAAGAAAATCCCTGAGATACTCTGCTCTGCCGTCCTCTCCAATTTCTATGATTATTTATTCGCAAACGCTTAGATATATACCCTACTCATGGACCCTAAAGCTTGACCAAACCAAGAGTTGCTTTCTTCTTCATTTTTCTCCTGCATCTTCAGCATCATTTATTTCCTTCTCTCTCAAAATCAAATGATGGCTGATAAAGAGAGCCCCCAAAAGCCAATTGTTAATAACAGCAATAATAATTCTAAGAAAAAGAAGAAAAAGAAGAGAGGCGGTGCCAAGAGGAAAATGACCCTTGAACAGACTGTGGCATACAAATCAGTCAGTGAATGGGTTTTTTTGGACCGGTCTAATGATAATATCAATAATTCGATGGGTCTTTTTGATTCAGTTTTGGATGATTTTGGGGTTCAACGGTACCAGCCAAAGGAAAAGCTTGTCTTTGAATTTCACTGTCACACAACATGCAGTGATGGATTCTTGTCTCCTTCCAAGCTTGTAGAGAGAGCTCATCAAAATGGGGTGAGCTTTTCTTTCTTCTTCGTATTTTTTTGAGGTTTCGTGATTTGTTTATAGTGATGGAAGATGGTTTTTCTTTTAATTGGCTCTGGTATACAGAATACATTTGCATGTGCTATTTCTTTCTTTCATTTTTTTTTTCGTTCTGTTCATACTCAATTGATGTTTTACTTATAAATGGAAGGATTTGATGATATTTAGTGTTAAGGATCTGATATTTTTCCCATTTATGTTCAAATTTCATCCTGATTGAATTCTGTTCTGATTGTCTAAGTTCCCCTTTATGCTTCTTCTTTGGGATAAGTTGAGTTGGTGATTGAATTGTGAGGAATTTATCCCTTTTAAGTTGCTTTTTATTGCCCTGCTGAAATACTGTTAAAATTTAATGTCTTCTTTGTTCAAGCCAAAATTTTTACAACCCTAGGTGTGTTTATGTATAAGCTCTTCAACCTTTGGAGTCAGTAGAGTACGAAGTTCAAAAGTGCGTAGACAATCATTGATTTCTTCTCTCAATTTTGTTTTGGAATTAAGGTTTAAAGCCTCTGCTCTCACACATTAGTCAAAACCAGAGCATTCTGATATTGTCTATTAATTGTCATCACAAGTGGAACAGAATAACGTAGGTGATAATTAGACAAATGTGTTATATGAATTGGCTATAAAATTTTAGAATTACCGAGAAAGATCCTTTTTGTAGGTATATGACACTTCTTGGGCTATTTTGTTTTGGCTCAATTTTTGGTTCTGAATGGGAAGGAGACATAGCAAGGTTATAAGATTAATTTCATTTTTTTGCGTATCCATACGCCATCTTTTTAACTTCATCATCAAAGTTCATCTTGAATGTCATCTCTGCAGCTCTTCTACCCCAACCATACATCGTATAGCATTCCAGTATTTTGTATTATTTTAAAACTCTTATCGATCATTTATTGTAAATGTACAAAATATTGCAAGAAGAAAACTGTTAATAACTTATCAACTGTTTAGGCCTATCAAATGGTATTACTGGCAACTAATTGCAAAGGTGCTCCCAGAAAGGCTAGAAGAATGGAAATAAAAGGAGGTCGAATGTATTTTAGGTTTTGTAAGGAAATTCTATTCTCATACTCACCAGGTTAGACGTCCTTTTCTGAAATGCGATACTACCACTTTCCAACAATATGTATTTGTTGGTGTTCATTAGGCAGCTTTGTTTTTTTTTATTTGTGTGTGCAAGTCTCCAAAAAGAGGTTTACCCTTCTCTTTCTCTCTCTCTGAGAGGATGGGTGGTGGGGAGGAGTTTGAAATAGAGGTGGTTCTGTAATATTAAGGTCGCCTTTCATGTTGAATAATGACTTCTTGGGGTTCTTATTGCAACCTTCAGGAACAATCAAAGAAACCAAAATAACTACAGCTCATTCACTTATATTGAAAGATCTGAGGAGGAACTTCGACATAATCTGTTAAAATGAACTTTAAAAAGTATGTAGTGAATTAATGAACATACCATCTCTAGGATATATAAATTATAATTTAGTTTTGTGTCTGACAAAAATTCTGAGAGAAGATGGTCTTTAATTCTGTTTCTTTACTCTATGATGTATACATTTTATTTTAATTTTGCACCTGACAAAAATTCTGAGAGAAGATGGTCGTTAATTCTGTTTCTTTTCTTGTGATTATTTGATATATCAAGTGTTGTTGGGGATCTATCCTTTATGTTTAATGCTGTATATTCTGGTAGGATCATGATTATGTTGATAATCTATCCTCCAACATTGTTTGTTCTTCTTTCACTTCTTGGTTTCTATAAATAAAGGTATAATTCTAATTATGTGTACAAAGACGTTTCTTATGAATCATCTTCGATAGAGGATAATTAGGAGGGCTATTAATTTTTCTGTCCACAACAGGTCAAAGTACTTGCTTTAACGGATCATGATACGATGTCTGGCATCCCCGAGGCACTGGAAGCAGCACGCAGGTTTGGCATCAAGATTGTTCCCGGTGTTGAAATTAGTACAATGTTCACTACAAGGTTATTGTTTTGCTGTGTATTCATTTGCTTACTTTTTACTTAGATGTAGTGATTATCTAGAATGTTGCAATTAATTTCTTGTACTACTTTGTACTGATTTTGTAAAATGACTTGCAGAGGGGAGTCGGGACTAAAAGAACCTGTTCACATTCTTGCATATTACAGCAGCTGCGGGCCAAAAAAAGCGGAGGCATTCGACAAGTTCTTAGGTAATATTAGAGATGGACGCTTCATCCGTGCAAAAAACATGATCTCAAAACTGAACAAGCTCAAGATGCCTCTTAAATGGGAAAATGTAATCAAGATTGCAGGAAACGGTGTTGCTCCTGGGAGGCTTCATGTTGCTCGTGCTATGCTTGAAGCTGGCCATGTAGAAAATCTAAAACAGGCTTTTACTCAATATCTTTATGATGGTGGACCTGCATATTCTGTGTAATATTTTTTACACTGTCAACTTGGCTTTTTCGAAAGTTGGTTTTGATTTTTTCAAATCGTTCAGTTTAATAGTTTTGCATGTTCTTTGGTGCAGGGGAAGTGAACCAGTGTCTGAGGAAGCAGTGGAATTGATACGTGAAACGGGAGGTATTGCAGTGCTGGCACATCCATGGGCACTGAAGAATCCTGCCACCATCATCAGAAGACTGAAGGAAACAGGCCTACACGGGATAGAGGCTTACAGAAGTGATGGAAAACTAGAAGGTATATACATTGTATATCTAATTCTTCTACCTCGTGTAATTGCACATAGCATTTATGATTTCTTCGAAAGTTTAACAGAATCTAATATTGAAGTTATCAGAGAAAAGCTGTACTAGTAAATAGTAGATCAAGCAGCAGCATCACCAGAGGACTAATTGACTTCCAACTAAAGATTCTAGAATTATAATCCTCCCGCTCCCGCCCTTCTAGAAAGAAAAAGGAAATAGTTTTCAAATGACACCTGCTGCAGATATGGCTGCATGGGTCGTATTCTTGATTAGCTGTTTTACATGATAGTGTTTCAAAGTTGAATTCTGATTAGATTGCACTGTTCCCTGTTGATATTTTGATTCACTCTTCTTTCAATATCAGTATACAGTGATATAGCCGATGCACAAAATCTTTTGAAACTTGGAGGATCGGATTACCATGGGAGAAGTGGTCAGCACGAGTCCGAGTTGGGAAGTGTGAGTCTTCCAGTGATGGTGGTGCACGAGTTCCTTAAGGTGGCTCGACCAATCTGGCGCAATGCCATCAAAGAAATACTAGAAACTTATGTCAAAGACCCCTCTGATTCAAATTTGCAACTTATCATAAGATTTGGACGGATGAAGGTTTCAAGGGGTGTTTCACCTTTCACGTGCACCAACGAGTTCATAAAGCAATGTTTGTCAATGTGGTTTTCGAAGGAAGAAAGAGAGAGCACAGAGTTTGAGGCCATCAAATTGGAGCTTTGCCATGTTTCAATCAGTCGAACAGAGTTGGAGGCTCGTGCTACAATTAAATAGTTTCTCCTGAGTTTCGTCTTTGTTCATGTTCCTCATCAAAGCGAGGTGCAAGGAGATTAAATTTATTGATACATTTGAGGGAAACTCTCGATTCATAGAGTTTTCAGTGTAATGTATTACCTTTTCGACATTTTCACATAGGTAATTTTTTTTTTTCACAAAAATTTGCTCATTATCATGTAATCCTTCTTCCGATTTAGAAATCACCCAGATTTTGAAGTGGACTGTTGATGCATAATTAACATTAGTTTTTTTACTTATTTATATTATAAATTTTATCAATAAAAATATGATTTAAAACTAACTTATTTACCAGGGAACTTTAATATGCTGCTTTTTTTATGCTCAAAACTTATTTATTTAGTGGAAAGTAGCTTTTAATCTAGCCATATGTGAGTGCAATTTTATGATTTAGTTGTTATAAATCGAGCAATCCTTAGTCACGGTACTACTCACTATTGAAGTAGGTCGGTCCAAAGTTCATCCTTTCATGGTATAGGCCTAGCTTAGTTTTGTTTTTCCACGCGTCGACCCATCAAAACTGAGATAATTATACATATATGGGGAAAAATCATATACACCTACAAAAATTAAAACAAATTAATTATATACTTTTTTATATATTGAATGAATAATTCCTTAAGTACAGGAAATGTTGCCAGATTTTGTACAAAATTTTGAATTGGAAAAATCATGCGCATGTATTTGTGTTTTCCCTTCTCCATGTATAAGTCTAATCCATCCATTTCAAATTTCTGTGTGTATTCTGTGAAATTTCTCTGTACTCATAGCATGATTGATATTGAATTTACTACATCCCCAAAAGTAAAACTAGAATTACTATGTCTGAGACTTTCCATATTTTTGAGCTGTAACTGAAGCAAATATTACGGTGAAATTTGAATGCATTGCTTTTTATATGTAAATTCAAATTCAAACTGAAATTGGATGCTAAGAGTACAATAGCAGTAGTGTGGATGCATGTATCAATATACAATGATAAAGATTATAGGAATAATGAAAGCTTCTGCATTCCGTAGTATGTCATATTTCATAAAAATTGTATGAAAATACATGGAGGGTGTGCACGTCACACAGTGAGGGACAATGTGCCAAATATTGTTCATTGAGAATCAGGCTGTAGTATGACATGTAACGGGATTTAATATATATGTAGTTGCTATACGTGTCGTGGACATGCATTGGTGTAGTTAAGCGTGGCACGTATTAAGCAAAGGAGGGGACCACTATATAAATAAAAAAAAAAAGTAAATACTACGTTGAATCGAATGTAGGTTTACTACGGTATCAGTAACAACAAAAAATAAATGGGAACTATGCCTTTTCCTTGGGAAATTGTACCAAAATATGAAGTATTCAAAACTATGAATGCTACACACTCACATATGTGTGTGTTTGAAGTTTCTTGCATGTGATGAACCTATAGAAGCCAAAACACTTCAAGGTGAGTTTGAAGCTTTACATATGAAAGAATCATAATCAATCTCTAATTACTTTTTAAGAGTATTGGCCAATGTGAATCAATTAAAAATGAATGGAGAAAAGTTGAGTGACACTCGAGTAATTGAGAAGATACTTAGGTCTTTAGATTTTAAATTTGACTACATAGTTGTAGTCATTGAAGAATCTAAAGATCTAGATAGTATGAGTGTCGATCAACTCATGGCATCTTTACAAGCCCATGAGGTAAGACTAAAGAAGAAGGCAAAAGAAGAGCTATTAGAGCAAGCTCTTCAAATAAAGCTCACCTTAAACGAAGGGTGAAGAATGTTTGGCAATAGGAGAAGCAAAAGAGGAAGAGAACGTGGCCAAGATCGAGGAAGAAATGCATTCTACGATGAAGAAGCCAAAGCTCGTTTTCCACTAGAGGTCATAGAAGATATGACAAATCTCAAGTTAAATGTTACAATTATCAAAATCTTGGCCATTATGCTTTAGAATGTAGAAATGAAACTAACCAAGTTGAGGAGAAAGCCAACTATGCTAGTCGGGAAAATGAAGTGAATCATGCACAATTGTGCTTACAAAGGTGAAGAATGCAAGGAAAAGAACACTTGGTACTTGGATACGGGAGCAAGCAACCATATGTGCGGAAGAAGAAACATGTTCATGCAGCTCGATGAATCGGTAAGCGGCAATTTTACTTTTGGAGATGAATCCAAGATCTCCGTGAAAGTCAAAGGTAAAATCTTGATTCGCTTGAAGAATGGTGCGCATCAATTAATCTCAATTGTCTAATATGTGCACAATATGAAGAATAACATTCCGAGTTTAGGACAACTCATAGAAAAGGGCTGCGATATTCATTTGAAAGATCATAGTTTTTCAATAAGAGATTAAAGAGAAAATTTGATTGCTAAAGTCCCTATGACAAGAAATAGAATGTTTGCATTAAGCATTCAAAATGATGTTGCTAAATCCTTAAAAGCTTGTTTTAAAGATTCATCTTGGCTTTGGCACTTGAGATTTGTGCATTTTAATTTTGGAGCTTAAAGTTGTTAAGTAAGAAGAAGATGGTGAAATGTTTGCCTCCAATAAATCATGCGGATCAATTATGTGGAAGATGCTTCCTTAGGAAGCATTTGAGGAAAAGTTTTCCAAAAGAAGGATTTACAAGATTTAAAAAGCTGTTAGAACTTGTGTACGCGGATGTTTGCGTGCAAATCAGTATAAGCTCTCTCGGTAAGAATAATTAATTTGTTCTTTTCATTGATGATTTTAATAGAAAGACTTGAGTCTATTTTCTCAAATAAAAATCGGACGTTTTTAGAACTTTCTAGAAGTTTAAAGCTCTGATACTAGTTTGTTTAAGGAAAGTGAGGTTTATTAACTTGATTTTGGAGTAAGTAATATGGGGTTAAGAATTTTTTCTCATAAGCCCAATTCAATTAAAAAGCTCAATAAAGTCTAACATTTCTAAAAACATTTTCTAGAAAGATTCATGTAAATATCTAAGTAACAGATGTGGTCATAAATGTAGTATTGTGTCAAGTACATTATGTGGTTCTAGAAATTCTATCTAGAATATTCTAGCAAAATATCTAATTTATATTTACTTATAAATTAATTATATCTCTTCATCATATACATGAAAATCAGAATTCCCCCCTTTAGGGGGGCAACAGGGCTCGGGGGCAACGCCCCCGACGGGAATCGACCTACCCGGTCAGGTCACAGGGGGTCAAAGGGCAGCGGCCCCGACGGGGATCGACTTGACCCGTTTCGAAGCAACAAACTATTTGCATAACAACAATAAATAAATTATGAAAAAATATATTCCCTCTAAACTAATTGTTTTTTGCTAAATTTGAAGTTTGCCAACAAGGAGGTATTCTGATGGCCCGGTAAAACTTTAGTAATAAAACTTTGTCAAGTTTTATTCCAATGTTAGTGATTATGTAGGCACTTGAATTATTTTTTTCTCTATTTTTTTAGCTTTAAGATTGTGTCAACATATTGTGCATAACCATTGGAATATCGAGGTCTGATTCTAAGATTGTGTCAAACAGATATATTTAACAATGAAAAAAAAATGTTATTTGTATTATTGTTTTGAAAAACTCTAACATAACTTACTCTTCTATTCCTTAATGTTACACTTTATCAATGATCTTCGTGACACTAACATTTTGTAATACAAAATCCCATCAAGATATGAATACTGGGGTTAGTAAAGTTCATTCATCGTAATAAATTTCTTTACATACTTAATATATATAATTTACATTTATTTATTCAATCAACGCTTTCTTTGTCATGGGTTCTCTTCAAAAACTCCCATTCTTGTTGCTAGTTCGGTTCTATTCATCTTTCCGGGTCATCTTATCAAGGACGGTTGCACCCTTGTTTCAAAGGAATATGTAATTCTAGATTTCGACTTTGAAAACAAATGTACTCTCCAAATGATGTTGCAAAGAAGTATAAAAGAAGTAAGTACAAGTACACATTCACTTGTGCACAAGTGAACATTTAAACTATTTACTGTTTACTATGATATTTCATTTTCCGCTTACTTTAATTTTATATTTATGATACTAATTTAATCAAACCTAAAACTTTTTATTCAGGCCAAACTTTGCACCTTTTTTGCTCAAATATATAAAATGCTTTATTTTTGAATATCCAATTGAATCAGTTTCTCCAGACATGATGACTATATACATACGAAACATTGCAGTAGACATTTGCTATAATGAATACTTTCTACATCATCGTTGATCATGCTATTAATGGATAACCATATTTGCGCAAAAAATTGTTGGAAATATGTGTTACCTTCATTTGATTCATACTAAAGAACACATTTAAAGAGACTCCCACAGTACAGTTACAAACAGAAAGGTAACCTATGAAATCAGTTGTCCTTCGTGCACACATGTCAAATGTCCACACTTGGAATAGCCTTATGAGCATTATATAATTAAGACTGTTAGAGTTTATAAAACTTTTTCTATTTCTTGTGACACCTGTAATTCAATTCTTTAATGTTTATATTTTTTGTGTTTGATTCGCTTTTTGTGTCATGTGTGAAAGTCTTAACATCTTGCTTGAAGTCTCAAATGATCTATTCGCATGATAACTATGATGAGTCTCTATGACTTCATCGCTTTATTAAAAGCATGTTTAGTTAAGATTAAAAAAACTTTTTGTGCTAAATAAGTTTATATATGCTATTTTTTCTCGCCTTTCGTTTAAAAAGTTAATAATTTACTTATAGCTAAGTTTTTTAAGATTAGAAAAAGAAGTTGTTAATAACTTTTTATTAACAATAGCTTCCAAAACTGTTTATTTTATTTACGTTTCACATGTTTGTTATTTAAATTATAATTTAGTTAAAAGTTCATATTATTACTTTGTAGCCATATGACCATCAATCACATGGGCCTTCTCACTTTAGAAAATTAGTGGTTTTCAGTTACAGGCTAAAATTGCTGCTTAATCTGTTGAATTAATGTTTAAGTGCAAGGAGGTTGATTTTATAGATACCAAAAAAGTGGAATATAGTCTGAAATATTTGATGAATTTGCTAAATATTTACTTTCTTCTAAGATTTTCCTTTTTATTTTAATGATGTGTATAGTTTCTAATTTGGTCAACTTATGTGAGTTGACAATTCATTTGATAAGATGCGTACAAAATTAGCTATTAGGGCATAAACTAAATTGTAGGCACAAAATATGATAGAGAAGCTATTAGGGTAGAAACTAAACATGCAATCTTTATGTATGTCAAATGTTTCCATTATTTTCTACATACATACAGTAATTTTAGTTTTTGAAATAATCACTTGTTAGATGGAGCACAACGAAGCAACAATATGCTACCAAGACTCTTGAATAATCAAATAAATCTTAAAACTACTTTTTTTAATATATACAATTTATACACTAATAAAAACACAAAAAAATACAAAATTCGTGCAACGCACGTGTCAACAACTAGTACTACATATAAACTGCAGTATTTTTAGTTTAAAATTTCACAAAGGTGTGTTTGGTTATATTTATTTTTCCGGAAAAATATCAATTTTCACCCAAATTCTTACTTTAGATTGTTTGATTGCTTTGTTTTTTTTTTTTTTTTTCTATTCAAATTATTTTCCAACTTTTAAAATATTAAATATGACTAATTTTCTTTTTCTAAGGAAAATATCTTTTTTTTTTGGTAGCTGTTTTTTGTTTTCCTTAAAACTAGGAAATAATTTTCTTTTTTAGGAGATATTTTTCATGTCAGTTAAACAAGCTAGAATTGTAAAATCTGAGTATCTATTATAAATGTCGCATGCGATGTAATTTCCACTATTTTAATACTTGAGAAGCTTAGAAGTGTAATGTGTAATTTTATGGGAATGTTGTTTGGTTCACAATTTGTCTCGAATTCATTTAAGCCCCCATTTGGGTTGGTTAAAAAATTGATATAAGTTTAAGTTTTAATCGATAGTTTATTTTATCCACAACTTTTGAAAATATGTCTAATTTTTCATTTTTCTAAGGAAAATGTCTTTTTTTTAACTGTTTTTGTTTTCCTCAAAACTAGGAAATATTTTCTTTTTTTGGAGATATTTTTCATGTCAATCAAACACGCTCAAATTGTAAAATTTGAATATCTATTATAAATGTCGCATGCGATGTAATTTCCACTATTTTAATACTTGAAGCTTAGAAGTGTAATGTGTAATCTATGGGAATGTTGTTTGGTTCACAATTTGTCTCGGATTCATTTAAGCCCCCATTTGGGTCAGTTAAAAAATTAATAGAAGTTTTAATCGATAGTTTATTTTATCCACAACTTTTAACTTTACATTTCGTCAAATTTTATTATAGCCCATGATTGAGTCCCATTAATCATAATTTTTTTTCTCGTACTTATTTTCAACCACGAATTTTATTAATAAAATAATTTACACGTAATTTCAAAATTATTAATTACTTTTAAATTACGCATTCTTAAAAAAATCACTGTTACAAAATTAATTTTAACATAAAAATGAGGCTCACACGAGAGCATAATCTTCTAAAAATTTGCTCTCTCTCGTTTAGGTTTAAGTACGCATCCAACGGTTATGATTCAAGTTTTGTCTTTCTACGTTTTTGGCTTATGTACCGAGACGTTTAGCTTATCTGATAGCAGGTAATTCGGCGAACTGAGGTCGAATCTTTAATCGAAAATATGAGCTTGTCCCTGCTGCAAAGCTACTCCTCGGCTGAGGAAGAAGAAGGAGGAAACGGAGAACTAGGAGACCCACAATATCATAGCTCCTCGGACGATGAAGAGAACTGCGCCGTTTTAAAGAACCCTTCGTACAAACCCTTGTTCGATCCAAATCCATCCTCCTCTTCTTCCCTCCCATCTGCTTTTGATGCATTCTCCGAAGTAAATCCCAGAAATTAAGAGCTAGTTTTGTTAATTATTATTATTATTATTATTATTTATTTATTTATTTATTTTTATTTTTTTTTTATTTTTATTTTATTTTTGGTGGGGATTTGCCTAATTTTATTAGTTTTCGTGGTTTATTTTTTTGCAGGTTGTAGGGCCGCCGAGGTTTCTGAACAATCATGTCCAGGAAGAAGCGGCGAAAGAGGATAACGATGGGCGGCGTTGGCGGCATGGTGGCCGGAGAAACCGTAGAGATAAAAAAGATTTACCTGCCGGTATGCGGGCTTAAAACTTAATGTCCATCTTTCAATAGAATACTCAAGTGTTCCCATTAATTAGTAGATCAAATCCTAAGAGAATAAGAAAACAATGTCTTTCTCTCTAGAACTGCTTAGGCAAATGATTTGAATGTTGGTGAAAATTTTGGGGTTATAATTGGAAGCAAGCAAAAAGTTTGGGCAGTACATTAACCAAAAAATAGAAAAGCTTGGATATTTTTAGGTGACTTTTGGATGGATAGTGAAGACTGGAGAGGAACTTTAAAATATGGTTATATATTTATTGACTAGATCGAATAGAGTGATGGTAAAGAGATTGGATTGGGAATGGTTTAAAATGAACTTGGGATCAAGAACTCGAAAAGCTGGGTTGGCATGTTGATAATGATGCTAAGGAGGGAAAGGGAAAAAACGTATTTAAAAAATTATTTTTTAGATTAGATCTGAGTCTTTGCTGTTGTGTATTGAGCTTCTAATGTGTTGTGATCAGATAATACTTTCTTTATCTCAGTCATATTTAAGAGAAACCATGACTAGTTTATTTACAGTTGATTTATCTTTTACTTAACAAAGAAGATGTAAGGTGCAAATCTGGGACATATCCGAGTCACAGAGCCAATATAAGAAGTTCACCGATCACTACATTGGATAAATCGTGCCAAATAGTTATTAGCAGACCAGATTCTCCTCACTAGAGATTTAGTCAGTCAGGTTTCACCCGAGTGACGGGATGGATGGCACCCAATAGAGAAGGGGACCCTTAGTTCCCTCATTTCTTGCCCTATTTGTCCCAGATCGAAAACCGAAATGACCCCCCAAATTTTTTTTTCTCAGTAATGAGACCTGCTCATTTTGCAGTATATATCCCATATTGTCTTGTTATATTAATGCCTAAGGAGTAAGAAAATGAGAAATACAGATGAAACAAATTTGCAAATGCTCCTTTGTGTGTGTGTGTGTGTGTGAGAGAGAGAGAGAGAGAGAATGGGACAATTTATTTCTCAAGCCAGTAGATTAAGCCTGCTACCTAAAAAAAAAAAAAAAGTTATGATTTGTCAGTTGGATTTTGGTACAGGAGCATCATGCCTTCTTTAATATGTGGATGAGATAAGGTAGAGTGGTATGTCTTGTAGCATTGGCAATTTTTGGGTGATGCTATTCTGATTAACAAGAGATCATATTTGGTTTTCATGGATGTTTTTCATTGTTTTTGCTTTCTATTTTTTCCTCCTGCTACAGGACTACGACACATTTTTCTCAATTTCATACTTCTTGAATTTGCTGTTTCCTTTTATAGGGACTGTATTGGAGTCTAAAGCTCATTTAGTAGGAATCCACGAGAGAGTGAGAAGCGATGCTGGAAGCAACATTCCCCAGAGTCAAAATAATGGTTCTGTGGGAAATTCACAAGGTGTAAAGCGCGTGGCAACTGCTGGCAACCCAAATTTAGAAGATGCGGCAGAACTACTTAGGTGTGTATTTCAGCATCCCTTGTGATAAACAATAGTTTCCCTCCCTGACTTCATCCCACAAAGGGCATGCGTAAAATGTGCTGTGTAATAACATATGCTTTGCTTGTAGGATGTGTGTGAGGTGTGGAATACCGAAAACATACTCTCATACAAGGGGAATAGTGTGCCCTGTATGTGGTGATCGCCCTCCCACAGACGCAGAAGAGCCTGTCAGGAAAAAAGAATCAACTATTAAGGATAAGGAAAAGAGTAAGAGGATGAGAGGTCAATCCTCACATGCTACTTGGAAAAGTGAGACAGAAATGCAACTCCGGCAACATTTTGATTAGCAGAGGAATCTTGGGGGCTGCTTACTATGGCACGTCAAATTATGTAAAATTGCTTGATCAAGAACATGAGATCATCCTTCAAACTATTTTGCTGCTGCTTGTTCAAGTTTGTGTTTGTTTTCGTTCTATTTTGTGTATGGCGTCATAAACACCAGCATATTTGTGGGTTTTTCGTTTAGAAATTGGATCATATTTATTAAGGGCTTAAATATGATTTGGTTGGTCACTTTCTTGTTCTTTATCCAAAATCAAAATTAATACCTTTTCCCTTCTTTTCCATTGATTTTTGAAAATGGGTGACTTTATAATCACTTTTCAGACACCGTTTTCTTCTCCATCAAGGGAATGAACAGATGTGTGTTAAATTTTACGATCATTCTATCTAAATTTTCTCAGATGCTGCAGTAATCGACTTTGCAACAATATCTTTGGCTTAGAAAAATGAAATTTATTCAGGGACATACTGGTATTACTCGAAGCATATATTCAATGTCTTCTCATAATTATTACTTCACATTAAACACAGTAATTTCTAAAATTAAGAGGTAGATTTTATAACCAACTCTATAGTAGTCCATACACAAGTCATCAATCTACCAAGGCTTCGAAACGCGGTAAAATAGTTAATAACGTAACTGGAAAAAGAGAATAAAAAACAGGGTAAAATAGGAAAAGTTAACACAGCTCATCATGAAAAAGCCATACAAAGTTAAGCACCATGCGGTGGGTTATAAACCAGAAACTCAAATTTACAGCATCATAAATACGAAGAAACCAATTTGGCATCTAAGCATGAGGCAACTGGTATGTATTTCTCTGTTCATGATCGTACACAAAATGAACATTGCCCAAGCTGTACAGTTTTCTCAATCAAGCAACAATTTTCTCTGTTTCAGCAGCAGTTTCTTCGTTATTGATCGATTTCTCGTCCATTACCGGCATGCTAGTGATAGGTCCACGAACCTGTTCATAACAGAATAGTTCGTTTTAAAAGACAATAAATGCATGTTTTGAACACATTACATTGCAGTAATTTGCATATAATACACAAAATTTTAGCTTCTTTCTTCCTTTTTACCATCTACTGCTGATCAATCCTCATTATTACCACACATCATAAGATGTCTTTAGGAAACTGTAGGAAAATAATTATATGAGAGGATGTAACTACACATGCATTGAAAATTTACCATGTTAGATGACCTGAAAGCAGATGAGTCACTGACAGGTGTCGAAGCAGAGTCTGAAGGCCTGTGAAACAGTAAGTGGGCAATAGAGCGATCTACAGGATTTGTGTCAGTTTCCATATCCATATATCTAGTGAACCTGATGACAAGTCATCAGAGGATATCAGAAGATGTCACTATGTCAAAAAAACAATCCCTAAGAAGAAAATCAGCCACACATCTTGTTTTGCTTAAACTTGTGCATTATGGAAAAATTATTAACGATACGACTCCATGATTCAGATATCAAGATAAACCATACTTGTTTGATCTTGCTGCAATGAATTCTCCACTTGCATCTCTCTCATCTTTGCAGCCACCATTTGGGTTTGGATGGTTATGTCTCTGTTCAGCATTCCTAGCCAAACGATATAAACTATCCCGTATGCATAATTTTGTCCTCATGTCCAACTAAACCAAGAAGATATTAACCTTCAGTTCAAGGCAGTTGAATATGAAACATAGTGCGAACGCTAAGATTGATTCACGACATTTAAGAGGTAAATATATTAATAATTCTACTCATTTATTCCTTGCCATTTTAAGTGACAGAGACATGTAACCGTCTAACAAAAAATATTCAGATGCCACACACACACACACACACACACAAAATCGTGACGATGTACATTCAAGGAGTGTTCAATTTCTTTATTTGCAGAAAGTCCTCCAACCTCCGTTTGAGGGGCATGTTCTTAGAAAATTGATCATATCTTGACTAAATTTGCTGAACATATGCTTAAGCAGATACGCGGATCAAAGTTTTAGTACAGGGTATTGTCTAGGATCTTAGCTATACACACACATGTATCTAGTGACAAATATAGGAAAGGATATAGTATAAGACACTCAGCCGAATCATACCATACTAAAATCAAACCTTCCATTCATAATACTAAATACTAAAGCAGAAACTTAAAATTATGTGAGAATCTCACTACCAATTATTGTTACATTCATTTCTCTGTGCTTCACAATTATTAAACTTCTCTCCCATCAATGATGCCGCACAATGAAATGTATATGAATAGGTCAAACCTCCTGGGAGCGGGTGACAACATCAAATTACTTTTTAGCAACAAAGCAAATGATAATTTTTTGGAAAGGATGTCATACCTGTTCCATGACAAGCTGAAGCTGTTGGAAACTAGCTGCTTCAATTGAAATACCATCCAAAGATGAATTCATGGATAAAGTCTCTTGTATATTTGACGAGCATAATTCTGCTGGAATCACCATGCTGACACCATCAACATCACTGTAATTTTCAAATTTATCTCCAGAGCGGTGATCTTTCTTTTCTATTGAAACGGGATCGAGTATGGAGGACTGGCTACCTTGATGATTATCTAGTTTTTCTCCTTTTTTACTGCCCGCTATAGTAGCCACATGAAATGAAGGATCACCAGAATTCTCCACAAATTGCACTTGACTGGAGGCATAGGATGGCTCCCTTGGTGAAAGGAAGGCCAAGTCATTTGTATGTACCGAAGTTTTATCTGATAAACTACTGCTATCTGAATGCACATAAGGAAAAGCATTCTGTAGGTAATCACGGGATTCAGGAACCAGAGCCTTCTGCGGATGTTGAATAGCCATAGATTGGAAAGTTTCATGAGAGGTGGCCCCAGAAGGAAGATGCCTAACTTCACTTGGCAGATTGCTAACATAATTAAAACAACCATTTCCTGTGCATTGTTCTTTTCTTTTCCTCTGAGACTGGTTTTGTTGCTTTGACTGCTTTTTATGCTCATTGACCTGCGAAGTGTACTGCATTCAAATTATTTCCTTGTCAGTGTTCAGTAGACTATCTTCCAACGGTGTCACATAAAGAAACATTGGAGACTAATAAAGATTCAATGTACCCAGCCAAAACTGTTATCTAAATTCTACTTGGGTAAATAATTATTTCTACCAGAAAATATTGAATTTTTCTATACCGATTTTATAGTTACGTATCGTAAGTAAGAACATTGAAGGGAAATAATTTGCCCTAAAAAGACTAATTCATCGAGTTTTGTGCATACCATTCTGTTACTGCCAGTTTTGTAGTGATTATTAGTTGAAATCTTGTGTTGAGTTTTACCATTTTGTCCTATTTCCTGCAGAACAAAAAGAAAATAAAAAATGCCTTGCACTGGTGAACTATGGTTCCAGACAAATTTATGTATCTAAAAAGAAAAGCACAGTCAAATTCTAGAAGCACTCACTGACCTGTTCTATGGACACAACCTCATCTTCTCTGTTAGATATGGTGGATCCATTCACAAAGGACATGAGAGAAACAGATTCATCTTTCTCTGAGCACCGAATGGATGCAGTATTATTAGTAGAAGAGCTTCCATCTACCATTTCTGAAATATTTTCCATTGCCTTTGACTTGGGACAGGAAAACTTAAAATCCGACTTCAGCACATCTCCGGATCCTCCTATAGCATCATCTGATGAAAACCAACCTAATTCATCTTCTTTATCCACCCCAAGTCCAAATGTTGAATCGCAACTCCTGGAGAACAGGATGTAATCATGAGAAACAAGTTGTGCAATAAGAATGACGTAGTATTTAATCTGAACTGAGACCAGTAATTACCTAAACATCCTGTCAATGTCCTCAAAATTTCCTATTTCAGTCCAATCATAACGTAAGAGATCGGAAGAATCTTCATCTTCAGGATTTTTGTCAAAGAAATTGAGATCATCATCTGTTTGAGAAATGTCACCGAGTGGATAACTAAAGGAGTTGCTGTCAACTGCAGTGCATTTGTCATTAAGAATGGGATCATTTGCACAAATTTTACTACCATTGGAATCTATCTTATTACTGTTGAAGCCATGACTTGATATTCTGGTATTGTCAGATGCCAAACTTGAAGCTTCTTTGATTGTATCACAAACAGTTGGAGAAAGGAATGCTCCATGGGGTGTCCGAGGCCATGAATCCTTCTCTAACATAGTGTTCCTTCTATTAATCGAAGTTGAAAATTCTTCTTGTTCTTTCTCCTGACCTATGTGTATAGCAGCTGATTTATCTCCATAACTTCTTAAAATACCAGTTACTTCACACCGAGGTTTCTTGCAGCTATCAACCTGAAAGGAAATTTCTTTGGCCTGTTTGTCACCTGGATGGGGCACTATATGATCATCACTCTGGAAGTATTCACCCCAAACTATATCTTCGAACTGTTACAGCAGTTACAGAATTTTAGCTGCTAACTGCAGAGAATACTTCAGTAAAATAAGTCAATAATATTTGACTATAACATCACAAATTACGAAATATAGTAAATAAAGATATCAAGAGTGCATTGAAAACTAGACATCAACCACTGATACAGTTCCGGGAGTATAATTCTAGACTAAGATATAAAATATAATAGAAAAAAAGTGAAACCATCAAAATCTCGACAAGAACTTAAACCTCAAACAGAAGAATTGAAATCAAACATGTACGTGTAATTTGTATGATTCTTTCATTACTATGATTGTAGAGTATTTTCTATCCAGCATTATAATAATGGAACTTGAAGCATCTCTTGCACTCTATTTATAATGCGTGACATATTACAGGATATTTATGGTTCGCATTTCTCTGTAGCACAAATGAGTAGACCAAGTTATTAAAATTCAAGTTTCATTGTTCACATTATTCTCATCTAATAGTCAAGCATGTGGTATATTTGTTTCAAGAATAAGATTCCGCAACCAATGTGAATCATATGCGCAATAAATGCTTTCAATATACATTTTACATTCATTTTCTGTCCTTTAGCACATTCTCCATCACTATCACACGTGCATTACAAAAGGAGACACACTACAAACTTCTGCTCCTATTCCAACTACAGAAATAGAGAGGGTAGAATTTACAGCCATCTGCCCATCCTTCCTAGAAAAAATGGGTAAGCTGTCTCAAACTAAGCAATTGATAGAACCACACATTTTATTAGTTGTATCAAAAACACTTCTTCTATGCTTGATGCATCTATTTTTTCATCTAAATTTGTTATTGAAACACAAATATGTACCAAAACAATTTTGAGTTTTATTGGGGGCTTATTTCACATCAGCGATGTCAACAAGATAAAAGAAAAAAGTAATGCCTGGGCTTGAAATCCCCCCCAAAAAAATAAAAATAAAATCACCTGGTACATGCACAAGTCTGACATTCCTTCAAGTCTTCAGCCAGCACTCAAACTGTATGCAATTCTCTTCATGTTTAGAATCCAAATCTTTCGTTCGCCTCCATTTTCCAAGTCAACAAAAACAAAGATCACACCAAATTTTTAGAACAAAGGATATCTATGAAAAAACACACACAGAAAAAACAATATAAAGGAAACCTCAACTATACTAAAAAGACTAAATCAAGCTCAGGCTTCCAAATTTTAATTTTTGAAGAAGAGCGTTTACGATCTAAAAATTTTGATAAAGTATACGAAAAAATTAAAACTTCTCCACAATAAAGTTAACAATAGTAAAAAAAATTTAACGCAGGAAAAAAAAAAAATTAAATCTCAAGTATTATACAATTAACAAAATTCATCTCAAGGATTTAATCGTTTCCTTTTCTTCAGTTCCTCAGCAATCAAACAGATCTTGATCCAGAAAATGAATCAATCAATCTACACAACAAACGGGAAAGAAAAAACATTTAAAGTACAAACAATACTTTACAACAAAAACTCGAAGGAAAACTCACCAGAAAATAAGAAAACGCTGAAAATTCGTAACAGTTAACCGGAAATGATGAGTTCACTTCACATAGCAACCAAAAACCCTAAATCAGATCTTCTGGGAGACAAATCTCGGAGGTTCTAGAGAGAACGAGATAGAGAGAGAACCCTTTTGTGAGTTGCCAGGGGATAATATTTTTTTTTGGAATATTTTATTGATTTACTGTATAAAAAAGAAGAGCCACGGACGTGTTGCCACGTGTGTACAAAATCAAAAGGAAGGCGGCCAACAATGGTTGGCATCAAAATTCGTGGACGAGAGGGCGGGTCGAGATACTATCTGTTTACTCGATCCTATTGGTCCACGTTTTCTTGGGGCTTTGAAAGATGGACACGTGTTTGGCCCAAAACGGGCCGTCTGTAAATTGGGCTAAGGACATTTAGTTGGGCTTTTGGTGTATTGTTTTGTTTTGCTTGGTGGTGACAGCAAGGGTTAATAATGGTGGAAATTTGGTTTTTGATAGGGACACTTTTGCTACTTGTTGGAATATAGGGTGGTATAATGACTTTTTAATTTTTTTGGTAGGAAATTACTATTTAAAAAGTATGGTCTAGATGAAAAATATTTTTCTTTAACCTTTTTTTTTAGGACTAGGCAACGGGTCGGGGTAGGGTCGATTTTGGCTTGAACCAAAATTGATTTGCTCGATTTTAGAGGCTCTCTGAAAATAACCCAAACCAACTCATAATTTAAAATCGACCTGAACAAAACCCGTCCCGATCGATTCAGTCTGGGTCACTTGCTTTTCGATTTTTTGTTCAATTTTAACAATAAAATTATCACCAAAAACAAAGAACGAGAAAATGTAATATTAAATTAAAAAACTCAACCCAAGATTAAAAAACCACCCTGTGAATTCTCAAGATCATCAGCACCCCACCATTTAATGTTTTTATTCTGGTTGGGGTGTGACTTCATCTAGTTTACAGTCATGAAAGTGACACCACTTCTTCATACCAGAATCCCAACATGAAACCTATTTTTCCCAAATCAAAAAAAGAAGAATAACAAAACTTAAAGAAAACGGTATATCTAAGAACTTCTTAGTGGGATTTTGCTGCCATCATCGAAGACAGTAGGATTCGGGGGGGGGGGGGGGGGGGGAAGAGAGGGGGGGGGGGGGGGGGGAAATGAAATGAAGTTAGAATAGGGTTTTCTTTTGTTGGGTCGGTTTAGACGGGTTTGACCCATAACCGACCCGATCTACATTAATTTAAAAAATTTTAAAAATCGCCCCTGACAGACCAGAATGTGTACCTAAACCGACCCTATTCGGTCCGGGTTGCGATTTTTGGGCACAGGCCTACATTTTTTTTTTTAGTCTTCTTTATTCTTCGTTAGTCCAATTTCTAGTTTTCTAGCTTTCAAGGTTTTGAGCTCCATCTTTTTTAAATTCATTTTTTTCAAAACTTATTTCAAACCACATATTCTCCAATAAAATAATATTATACGTAAATAAAAAAAATTTAACCACACATTTTCTAAAATTCACTATTTAAAAATGCATTCTTCTTCCAAAATGGGGCTCAAAACAATGGCTAAAACATTTATTTTATTTTATTTTGACATTCTTGATGAAATTTAGTATAGGATCTTTAACTCGATGCTAAGCTAAATCAGAGTCGACATTAACTTTTGCACTTGTACGTATTTAGGTATTTTCATATTCCTCTTTTTTTATTTCATGGACACGTACCATTCATGAATGAAGAGCTCATTGAGAAGTGCACTCTACTTTGAAGATGATTCTATCTATTCAATCCGATTATTTTTAAAAAATCACGTGATTAACTCTACAAGAATCACGACAAGAAATACAAGTTGGCACGTATTGTTGGAATGCAGAAGCAGAATTACCAAAAAAGAATTTTAAAAAATCTTTAATTCGAGAAACAATATCGTTTAGATATTCACATGTATGTTATATCAACATAAATGATTATTTTTACCTAAATTCAAAGATTGATTCCTGAATTAATTGTGAATCGGGAACTTTTAGTTTTTTTGATCAAGAGTTTCCAGCCTTTTAATTTCAAGAACTTAATGCTCCAAATTTCCAAATCTTCTATGATATTTTCCAAATGTTACACCTGTGGGTGGAAACTTTCTTTTAATTAAATCAAGAAACTAATTTTTGTACTGGACGTATGAAAAATAAGAAAATAATTATTTTCTCTTTTCAAATTGTACACCGTGGAATTATGTAGTATAATTGTTCTAAGATTTCTATGTCCATTTAGTCTCTATTTATAGAGATAAATATGTTACAATCCATGTAGGATAATAATTCTAATTTCAAATACGAGTGTTAATTAAAATCGAAATATGAGTTTTAATTAAAGTTAGCATCCAATTAGTTTACATTTAATTACACGTGTAGTCCTAAAATTTCAAATACAATTATAATTAAGTTTGCAACTTTTATAGTAATTACAACGAAGTACAAAACTTTATTGTAATCACAATTAAATCCAAACAATTATAATTACCATAATTAAGTATCAATACTTTATAAAGCTAATCACACATTTATTATCCAAGTTCCAATAATTAGATTATGTCAAGTTGACCTGGACCATCCAATTTAATTATTAGTCTTTGCATTTTTCACTAAAGGCAAAAGACTGCATTCTCGGAATATATAAGATCACATAATTCAATAAATCAGTAATGCTTTTCTCTGACCTGTTATATATGTATTTTATCTATGTTCGGGATTCGATATTTAGGTACGAGCATAAATGACAATTTTGCCCCTCTAATTATACTCACTAACTTAACTACAATTTTCTTCAACGGCCTTGTGAACAAGATACAGATGTCGAAATTTAGCTGTCGTTAAACATTAGGCTTAGATTGTAACTATTTAATAGAAAATATTTAAGTAGTCATTCTACCCATTTTTAGGGCGACGATTCCCTACACAAATTTATGTTCTTTACTTTGTTCATTTTCAAAACTTAGCGAGATATTTGATCAGTCAAATTGATCTCGCCAATTGATGAATTAAAAAAATCATTAAAATCACGAAAAGATATATATAATAATGTCAAGGAATTTAGATGAAATACACGATGATCAAGTAAAATTTAATTCTATGCACGGTTATATTATAGAATTAAACTCGACACGTGGTTCATTCAATATACTCCATCGTACTAATGTCACATTTAACTATTTATATGATATGGACAAACACAAACTTGAATAGTGAATCGGTCAACATTACAACATTTCAGTACATGTCTATTCTGGTGAATTTCTGTTGCTTCTTCTTCTGTAGAAGAAGCACTGCTCTATATCCATACTAAATTGTTGCTTCTTGTATTTCGAAGGACTTTAGGTATATCAAAGAAATTACATGATTATCTTACAAAATCAGAGAATGAATTGAATTATAGTTACTTCTAAAAAACTAAAATTTACGTTATTTTTAAGCACAATTAAATATGTGATTCTTGGCATGATCCCAAGAATATTATAATGGAATTACAGTTCGGCAAATATTTTGGTATAAATGTCATATGTCAATACGTGATTGTTAGATAATAAATATACTTTATTTGTCATATAATATATCTCTATAGAGCACGTTACCGAAAAAGATACTTTATTCATCCACTAAAACAATAAAAAAAAAAAAAAAATTCCAACTTCGAAAGAAACATAAATGATCTTATCTAATAAAATGAGTAATATACATTAGGCACAAATCTAGTACAAGTCAACATCATGCCATTTTGCATGATCGATAACTAGTCCATCAATCTTGTTCTCGTCTGTAAACATATAGTCTCTTTGATGCAGTTATTTTTCGTTAAAATTTGATTGAATCGGTCAAACTTTATTTTTATTCACATTTCATTTCATCGATTACTTTATTTATATTATAACCACATGTTTCGTGGAATCCATCAATATCAGCTTTATTTATTAAAATCTACATCAAATAAGCATGTAGTTAGTGCGTGTTTGACTAAGCTAAAAAAAAATTACTAATAAGTAGGTTTAGTCATAATAAAGATATTTCCCTCGTTGCTAGTGCTACGAGTACTTATAGTCTAAAATAATAATTAAAAATATTTTGACATACTTTTAAGTTTAGCCAAACCACCACCTTGTCTATTTAAATAATCATTTAGAAAAGACCTCTATTTTATTTTTAACATTTACTGCCATTTATTCACGTTCTTTCAAACTAATGATCAAGTTCCTTAAAACAAAAACTGTGCGCGTCTTTCGCTATGAAATTTGATGAGTGAGATTTCAAGTTCGTGTTCCAAAACCTTTCACTATTGAAATTACAAATAAAATAAAAATTACAAATTAAATTGAAAAAACTCCTATTGTTGTAATTTTGATAATTGATCAGTATCTAGGAATCACTTTCCTTTGAAGTTTACGACTCGACGAAAAGTTGACAAGTCGCACGGTAACGCGATGCCTTTCTGGTTTTGATATCCATAAACCTCTGCAGCCTCTTGAAGCAGAATTTGGAACTTAGGATTCTTCAAATACGAGGTGGGAATCACAAATCTCTGTACTTCTTCGCCTACATAAACCACAAAGTACCCCTTTGGAGTTCTTTTGTTCCCTGCTTCCTTTGCCTGTATTGTGGAATTGCCCATAATTTCTTAAAACTTCAAATTTAAACTACAAGTGTGAGTAGTTTCTTTATCAAAAGAGTTCGAGCCATACATATTTATACAAATTCAACAAAGTTTAGCACATGAACTCCAACAGTGAATCACAGTATCCAGCTGAAATTGTTGACAACGTGATGTTTATCAGAAGAAACTGAGAGGGATGTGGAAGGTGGCGTGAGGGGGGGGGGGGGGGGGGGGGAACAATTAGGGAACAAGAGAATTGATGGTAATGATCTTGAATTATACTTCATAATCACATGCAAATATAAAATATTGAAACGAAACCCCACATGCATGCATTAGAAAACAAGTTCAGATACATTAATCTTAATTCTGCATACTTTTACTTGAGACACTTTTCCTCTCTTTGATACAGTATTTAGATTATAATTGTTCACTAATTATACTGTTCAATTTCTTACGTGGCAAGGAGGGATTGGTGAATGAGTTTCTGGTCTGCAGATACCAAATTTGAAATGAATAAACCCTTAAAAGGCTTGTCGATGAAGAAAGTAATGAGGGTGGTGGTTATGTTTACTTATCCTAAACAGGGAACTTTTGGTTGCATATTAGGATACAGACTCCCACATGCTATCAAGAATATTTGAGAGCCATCTTTTGACAGAACTTCCCTTGATGTGTTGTCATAATTTTGAATATGGCTTTTGAAACTCGTGTTGAAATCAAAGTACGCGGAAACTTATAATCCGCGTGGCTGTAAGAGAATTTAGAGGGCCGAGGAGATCTCAGTTAATGAATTGATTTGATTAACGAGTTTACCGTGAGGTTGAAGCACGAGCATTTTTTCAGTTTCTTTATTAATCTGTAATAGATGTGCAATCACAGAACACATGATTTAGCCTAAAATGGTAACTGGAAATGCTGAAATGCATACGATTGTGAGAGTATTCCAACCAGTGTTATTTGATTACTATGAAAGTATTAGATATTTATACAATAAATATAATATGTTAAAAAAAATAATTAATTCAGATGAAGTACCCAATTGGTAAAAAGTATGGAATTTGTGTGGGATGTCGGGAGTTCGAGTCACATCTCACGCATTATATTAGAAGTTTTTTATTGGGCCTTGGGGCCGGGCTCTTGGGTTTTATTGATTCTAAGAATAATAATTTTTTTTTTATCATTTTTAGAATTATTTAATGGGTCCATTAGCCAGTAAAATATGATCGTTTTTAACTATTCAATATTAACAACTTATTACCACTAACCATAAAACCTGCATATAATACTGGATCTTGGTGGAGACAGTTACATCATTTTTTGCATATATAAACACACATTATTATTATTATTATTATTTATCATTTTTGGAATTATTTAATGGGTCAACTAGCTAGTAAAATATGACTGTTTTTTAACTGCCCAATATTGACAACACATTACCACTTACCATAAAACCTGCATATAATACTAGATATTGGTGGAGACAGTTACATCATTTTTTGCCTATATAAACATACATTCTATTAATAATAATTATTATTTTTTAATCATTTTCGAAATTAGTTATGGGTCAACTAGCCAGTAAAATATGACTGTTTTTCAAGTGCTCAATATTAACAACTCATTACCACTAACCATAAAACCTGCATATAATACTGGATCTTGGTGGAGACGGTTACATCATTTTTTGCATATATAAACACACATCCGGACATTAGAAAACAACAACAAAAACGAAATTGTATCTTCTTATTCAGTAAAAAAATATCATACTCAATTTTACATATTTTCTGGAGTCCACTTGAGAGTTCTGAAAACCATTTGTGATTGCTGCACAATTAATTTATTTGATCGTTGTATCTTGGAAGTAATTGTCCACGGAGGTCGCAGCAGTTATCGACATGCAATTTTTCTTTAGGACATCGTGCTGTCACGAGACTCGATCAGTCGATAAATTTTATTTATGCACTTTACTGTATTGCAACTAGATTAATTTAAGATTGTTTTCACAGCATTACTTGGAGTATTTGAAGAGAGGAATTCACTTTTACAGTATAGACAGTAGGTAATGTTGCAATTTTTTTCAAGATGTTACTGTGTTTTTGCATTTTGTTGTGCTTTTACACGAAAGCAACCTATTACAGTTAAGCTCTAAAATTTCAAGAAAAATAGAACCTGCGATTTTTCCTGTGTTTCGAATAAGTAATTTTATATACACGTTGAGCTTTGACAACTATGAGTTCAGCATCCATTATATAGAGAAGTTTTACATACTTAAAGAATGACAAATACAAGTCCCTAGACTCACTACTAAGTATCACCGAATACTTGGAATAACCTAAATGAACAAAAACCCCAAGTCAATTTCGAAAGAGAAGAATGTCAAGGTACACCGGCCAAAGAAAGAGTGATGTTATGTAGCAACGTTGGTATTTAACAACAATCATATTGTGGAGCGCATACTTAATAATTGGGATCAATTGTGTTCGTTTTATGATCACCAACGGAGAAGAGCGGGCCACACTGCCTCCTAAATTGCAATTGAACATTGCTCGTGAATAACATTATTCATAATAAAAACCCAATTGGATTAAGTTTTGACTTGCCCCTGTCCTCTTATTGGTAAGATAAATTTGAACCTAAAAAGGGGCTTCCTTGTTGCTAAATTTATAGTCCTCAAATTCGACTTCTTACCAGAGTTGAATTTTCGAGTATTAATCAAGCAAAGTCATCCAAAACGACATATATATAGATCAAGTTTAGCAAATCCACTTCAAAACGCACTTTTTAACATGAAGTTTCTTAAGTTCCTTAGTCTCCTATTCTTTTCCTTAAAGATCAAGTTTCTTAAAGAAATGTTATGAACTTCCATTAAATTTTTTGTCTAGATTATGTGTAAGTTAACATGATTAAAGGATATACCTCTATTGTTTTAAGGAGAAACGGCAACTATTATCCATACTGTTGGCTACCAAACATGCACGAGAAACTTTAATTAGTAAGATGTTTGAATCATTGTATCTACGAAAAAGAAAAACCTAAAAAATGATGCCTACTTATCACGTCCAAGGGCAAAAAAAGCGACTAATATTAGACAAACATTCAAACTGCGTCGACACAGACTGCAAAAGAACATCATGTACATCCACAGTGAAAATCCCACAGGATAGGAGATAAAAAATTATCCAGAAGGTACATTACATTGACGGCAAAAGTTACTAAATTTAAAGTCTATTTCAATCAACTAAAAGCACAGTTGCCCATCCTTTACACTCTGGAGGGAAGCAAAAGCCTGAGTAAGCAAAATTGACAAATGATCCGGGCACCGGCACCCGAGAAAAGGCGAAGAACCAGCTTCGACATAGGTGCTAGGTAGCGACGACGAAGAACAACAACATAATTTCTTACCAGAAGGAAGACTATACATCACTTCTTTAAAAGCTTGTGAGAGAAAATCCTCTTGGAATAGGGACTGTGACCTGAATTTGCCTTGTGAGACTCAATTGCATCAACCAAAGAATTATGAAGCGGACCCTGATTGTATAAGAAATAAAGAAAGCTTCCCATCAGGAGATCAAACTTTCGGCAATAGATTCGTAAGTGAAGGATAACATGCTCAATTTTCAAATTACGAGGGTATTACAAGTGACTAAAACAAGTTCTTAAAACTATAGTTGTTGGTTTTGAGAAGTTTTCGGTTGATATATCATATGGTCATTAAGGAAAAACGTTCTCTTCTGTTGATTGCAACCTATTGTGTGCTTCATGTTTCCTATTCAGGATAATACTGAAACTTTTGATATAATATATTCTGAGAAAGAAAGTTTGCTCAAGATCAAATGATGAGCATTAATAGACCATCGACAGAGTACCTCAGAAACCTGGAGAGCTGTTTGAACAACATAATTTGCATGTGGATCATGAAGCAACTGCTCAAAATAAGTTGCAGTGAGCAATTCATGGATGATCTTTGACCGGTCTTCATCATTACATACCACAAGACATTTCTCAACAACATGGCTACTAAATTTTTGGGTAGAAAGATGTACATAGTTACCCTCAAACTGAGATGTCAATTTGGATGTGACAGATGGGATCTTTAGCTCCAAAATAAATTGAACAACATAATTTCTGCAGCAAATATTAAATTGCGTCTTCAGGTAAAAACACAGTGAAAGAATAACGAAATCAACCTCTACATCGGTAGAGAAGAAATGCATAACTTGTAGAAAATCTAGAACACAGTTTTTGCCAATAATGAATTTGATGAAAATAAGATAGTTAATTGAACAATTATCTAGAGACAAAAATAAATAAATAAACAAAGAAGTAAATGAAATATAAGAGATTACCCATTCCAAAATCATGGTTTACAAAAAAATTAGCTATTGCGCTGAAAATAAAATAGACTCTGGAGTGAAAACTTGGCCTGAATGTCACTTCAAGCTTGATCCAAGAACATGGTATGCATTAGACAACGCTAAAAGCACACCTGAACTTAGGAAGGCTTATAGTTGGCAAATCCTCTCAATGACGATTGACTAATTCAACAAAAATAAGGATCTGGAAAATAAAAATAAATTAGGAAACCCACCTTGCCTCAAAATTGGCAAGGATGTATTAAGAACACTTGAAACTTCAAACTAAAGTATCGCTCTTCAATAAGAATTCCGAAACTTGTACATGAAGAGCATTATCAATTAGGCATCCAAAGGCAAAGAGCTAAAGGTTCTGGTTTTTGTGATTGCAAATATGATAATCCACCAGGTAATGAAAAAATGTTGAAGCAAAAACCATCACGCTTTATTTCAAGAACAGTATAAATTATACCATCAAATGTAAATGGATGAAACCTAAAAATAGATAATCATTATCTGTTTCGAATACAATTTACCCATATGCATCTTGAGCAAGTAGAAGCCCATTTGCAGAAATTTCTGTAACCAAGTTCTCCCAATGTTCTCCAGTTGAATGGCTGATGCAGCGTTGCAGAACACAGCATCCATGTTGATGTGTTGCAATATCAACACAGTACTTTGCAGCAGCAACAAAAATGAACTGCAAATGCAATTGCCATAGATAAGAGTTTATAATTGAATTGCTTGAAGTAAACTAGAAAAATCATCTGTGAGAACTTTACAAGAAGCTATCTATTACTATACAAAGCAAGTGGCAGCCTCAACTCTATCAATGCATAATGCTAAATTTCCATTGGTTAGCCAACTGATTTTGGTTTTGAGACACATTAACCATATAAGCCTCCATTTGGCAAAATTTATTTATCATTTGTAAATGGTCAAATTTCATTTTCAAATACGCATTTCAATAGACCTACATGTACTATCCACTTATCTATCATTCATTTCTATATATTTATAAATTGAAACCATCTATAATACCAAACGGATGCTAAGATTACAAAAAAATCAGATACACAAGTCCAATTTTTTAATATGTTAATATTTGGGTTTTCCAAGAAACCTTTGACTGACGATACAATCTCTTTTAACTTTTAACTAAACCCAGCCATAAGTGTCTGAAGCTATTAAAGTGGAGCTGGATCTCACGAAAAACCATAGTCAAACTATTTTCTCTTTAGTGGCCAGAAATGGCAGAATCTACACGCCACTCATGTCGACATCAAACAGGAGATGCTAGACTTTCATCCCCACTTCTGAATAGATGAGCTTTCAGTTTCTGGATGGTAAAGTAACTTGCTTAAACTATTGATATAACAGATTTAAGCATAGGGACCCCTCACATTACCACTTGATTATTTTCATCCGTTATGCTTCTTCACATACTTAAACAGTTTGTAACATCAGAATGAATTTCCAGAATATCAAACATCAAACATTTGACAATTAACCTATAAATTAATCAGCAAATAATGGAAAGTCATAAGTAGATTTATTAGCCTGCATATTTTAGATCTGATGGTTATCAAACCTCCTGCACTGCATGCATTATATTAAATTGAAACGAACTTCCAAACCCAAAATTATCAATATCCTCCCCTGAAAACATTTTGACAGAAATACTGGCACTTGGAGAGCTTCTAGATTCATTATCTGGGAACATGCCTGATCCGTACAATCCCTAATTTTTAAAAGGTATATTTTCATGAGTATAAGATACTATCAAGTCTAATGTTTGTACTGAGTTAAGCAAATCGCAGAACTGAATTTATTTGACTTGTCTATAAAGAAGAAGCCCTCTGGATATGATGATGAACACAGCTTGGAAAAAAAATTATCTTAGGTAACTTTATTTATCACCCTGAGGAAGGATGGTAGAGGATTTAGCAGCTAAGTCAGCAAGAGATTCTCAAGATGTTAAGGGTTCAAGGTGAAAGACGGAAAGAAAAATGGGACTAATGATTCTGAGCTTTTTAAGGAAAAAGATTTGCAAGTTCACCCCACCATGGTCATCATGCTTTTGGCCTGGTGCTTTTGCAAAGCAGCAGCTATGCAGCTTTTCTAGAGTTTTCAGGAAAAACCAGGACAATCATAGAGTAACATCCAAGCCAGAAATAAACCTGGGAGCGGGGGAGGGGGATTTCTTTTATCAAAAGAAAATTCATTTAATTTTAAGTCACAGATTTTCACATTTTATATGTTCAACTAATATGCATAAAGGAATCGTGTCGATTTATCAAAATGCACATTAGAAGATAGAGGAAGCAGTATATGCATAAACAAATAAAGAAGTCCAGTATCTGAACTCATAAGACATGACTATAAAGAAAATTGACGTTGCCAGCTGTAAACACATACTAACATACCCATACAAGTACCCCACCTTTAGATTTGTATTGATCAATTTTCTTAGTCCAATTGTCATTAGTGACTATTTTTTTTTGAGTGGTTCTGGGAAAGGAATGGATATTCACTCAGAATATAACTCTAACTTGCAGCATTTGGGAAGGACTGCTCACCAACCATCCACTGGATTCATCGTATAGCATGATAATTTAGGGAACAGTAATACTTTCTTTCTTACTCTCCTTTTCCTATGTGGAGAAGTCTATGGATTTTATATACTTAGTTTGTGACACCATCACATTAGTTTTTTGTCTATAGATATCTGTGTCCTCCCAGATGCACACTGTTAACTCGGAACTGAGAGTGCATCAGACGACTAATGAGAAAGATGTCGAGTTTTTAAATTAGTTAAGGAAGCAGGAAGAACTGTTCTTACCAATTATTATCTCTTTGTGGATCTGGGAGAAAAAGATTGAGCATGTTATAAAACATTACTCTGGCATTTATAATGTTCCTGCCTAAAAACTTTTCTACGAGGTCTTAGAACCTGGCTGAGGTACGTAGGGTATATTTATCATTCGGCAATAGTCACCTGTAACAGCAGATTAAAATCCTAGGTGTTGCACATCCAATGATGAGTCCGTATCTAATGTCTGATAGAATGAAACAAATATTAGCCCTATCTTAGTTTGAGAGTTGAGGATGACAATTAACCATCTGCTGTATTTTCATTCAAAACGAACTAAGCCTTTTTTTTTCTTTCTTAACATAAAACAATGTAAGCTACATTTCTAAATTTTTCACCTCTAAATTGAGAAAATTCCAGGGAATTGTCAAGGCTGTGTCAATCTTAGAGCGAGAGAAGAAGATGGGAGAGACATAGCAAGTGGATAAGCACGACTATAAGACGAACCATATCAACCATATACGTTCTTTGTATCGAAAACCTCACGGAAATTGAATCATAATGCAAGATGAAATTTCTCCCAACAACTTCCACTTTAATATTTTAAATTCAACCTACAAACATACAAATGACAGAAATGAACACAAAAGATGAATGGAAATGAACTGCACGCCTACAAATCACAATGGAGATATGCTCAATCTAGACACAAAGTTTAGTTATGAACTTATGATCACGACATGTACCAGAAAGTTGAGAGACATTGCTATATGACCAAGAAAAGCATATACCTTACTGTCTTCATTGGTAAAACATTGCAAGCATCGCTGAACAACATGATTGCCATTTAGGTCTTTAATGAGGACAGGAAAGCCTGGCTCAAGGGCTGAAATAACTAGCGAAATTTGTTGCCTTGTTTTGAGTGTCTCAATCAACTTTTGGACCACTCGAGTGCTGATACAAAAAAGAATAAAATGGTTAATCAACATGAAGAATGATGAAGGCAAAGCAAAATGTGAGCCACTTACCCGTGTGTATCCAGAGAGATCCAAACAAGATCCCCTGATACCTCTGTCACCCTAAGAAGAATCTGAGTACTTTGTTCTTCATTGCACACATCCAACAGTTTTTGCATAAGGTAATTCCCAAATGGATTTGTCATGAGTTCAGCTGCATGATCAACTATCTCACTAAATATGATCTGCACATCTCGAGGAGTCCCTTCATCAAGTATCCGTTGCAAAAATCGGCAACCATGCTGATCCTTCGCTACGTGATATATATATCCTTGAGCTTCTGTCAGAGAGCAACACTTCGATGGCAAGGAGAGAGGGCAATGCATTTTTGCAGTCCAGCCACTTTCTCGAACACCAGCAATTTCTCGAGCCTTACCGGTGCCACTCTCATGCATGAAACCCATAGTATTTTGTAACTTGGGACGACCACATCCTATGTTAATTGCATTATTTAAACCGTCCCCTTGAAGGATCAAACTGTCCTCTCCGGCAAAGACTTCAACACCCCCTTGAGGCACTCTAACATGTGCAGGTACTCTATTTCTTCCATTAGGCATGTGTTGCTGATAATGGAGTAAATTTTCCACATTAAATTGAGGTATTAGCTGAGCCAATTGAAGCATGTAGGGTGAATGAAATTGATCTCTGTCTTGGATCATATTCGTCCCATTTTGTGAAGCATAATACGAAGAATCGACAAATGAAGGCCTTTTTAAAGTGGAAGATGGCTTTGATGTTGAAATTCCCATGGGAAAATAATTTCCAGCCTGTGCATTATTATAAAATTGAGGACTCGAATTCCCACAATCTGTTTGAGCAAATAATCCTTCAGATGCACCAGGAGAATACCGGGATCCAAATAAATTCTCCATTTTAGAGACAGGCGCCATTGCCATCAATGCAGATACCATCTCACCATCAAAATTCTTAGGATTTCTTGGAACAGAGGCATTAAATCCTCTATATTCCGAAAAGTCCCTTCTATAGTTATCAGATGCCCATAAATTCTCAAAATTCGTTCTAATAGGCCCATCCACAGACTGATCACGAAATTGAAAACCATTTGGGGATACTGAACCATCTTCTTGCTCATTACTAATGTACATTTTACTAAAATTGCTCGATAAACTCCATCCGTCAACTGTATTAACTTTATTCGCCTTGTTGAAATCTAACCAGAATCCACTGCCAGAAACCAGGTGAGGCTTCAGTTCTCCAAATAGGGGTGGAGTTGGCGATCCATTGTCAGAAAACGAACGCCCACCAGAGAACAAGCTTGAGGAAGAGCCGTCAGATTTTAATGAGGACCAACTGGCAGGGGAAGATGCACATGCATATTTATGCCTCAACAGTTCATCATCATATATACCATGAACATTCATTTTCTGTGTCATGTGTGATGTATGATCAACAAGACTATGATGATGGACATTGCTATTTGTATGATGAAGATTCGATGATGATGTTGCATGAGGGATCTCGCCCAGTAACATCTCAAGTTCGTCATCATTCATGTTTCCTACACTTTTCATCTCGATCTTCACGCCCTCATACATAAAAACGCAACAAAAATAGCAAACAGAAATAACAACACCAAATATACAACACGAGATTTCACAACGAAACAGCACAAGTATCAAAAGACCGACAACAGGAAATGATCAAGAGTAAAGAACCCAATAAATAATCAATGAGAGATTACCGCTTTTTATCATCTGGGTCTAAGAATTCCAAAAGTGCAGTTGATAAAAACGGAAAGACGCGGTGGGAATGGGATTGTGATGGTGAAATTTCAAAAGCATTTCATTTTGTTTAAAAAAAAAATTTCCCTTTCCTTTTAGTTCATTTGGGTTTTGGGTTTCTAAGAATAAGAGTCGGTGAAGCATGCCAGATGGACAAGCATACACTATCTGGTCTGGTACGATCTCACGCCATTAAAGGAGGAAAGGAACAGACTCTCCTTCTCTCGCCATTTTCTCTCTCTACATACACGTATATATATTGTTCATATATACTGTTGTGTGCTTAAGTTAATGAATTTTTAATAGGGAAAGATTGCACGACTGGTCCCCAATTTATTACTCTAGCATCAATTTAATTCTTAACTTTTATCAATAATTGAAATTTTAGTTTGCTTCAGCAGTTCAGCCTTCAGGACTTGATTTCAAAATAGTTATCCGGTCATTTATCGAAGATTTTGACTGTTTCATCATTAGGGCTAATTATACAACTATAATAAAAAACTTAAGACCAAATTGTTATTTTCTAAAGATTGAAGATCAAAATATCGTCGAGGTCCGACCACGGTAACCATTGTCTATTAACATCCGCGACCCAATTCAAACCCCACCACCCAAGCACAGGTAGAGATGGAAATATTTGCTTATAGATATGAACCATTAGGGACGGATCGAAGATTAATCAAATTAACGGACTAGTAAAGAATTTTGACAGTATAAGAAAAGCGAAAAGAAAATGGTGGCATAGTGAACAGTACCTTAAACTTGCATTATTAATAAAATACATTTACTTTAATAGAGTTCTTTAACTAATTATTTTATGTTCACTTTTTAATGAGTTTTTCATTTTGTAATATGCATCGCGTGTTATTCAACACGATATCAAGAACTTATCTTGGCACCCGAGAATTATAGCAAGAAAAATAAGTAAAAAATGCGAGGACCACGAATTAGGTATACGAAACTCATTTCGTGAAACAATTTTAACTCGCTATTGCGATCTCATTGTTTAGCGATTATGCAAATTGAAAGGTGTGTTACGAAATATGCGAGGAGTACTTCAAGATGATACCAAGAAACATTTCCTAACAATTGAGAATTGTAACTAAAAATCGACCAACAAATTAACTTGATAAAATGAGTCAGCTCGAAAATTCTCTTTTTTGGAGGCTGAGTGGCCTTGAGATCACACTGCCTACCCCAAGAGCTTCCCCGGGCTATTCGATGAGCAATTTTATTGTTATATTCACACAACAAATTCCATTTATTCTCAGCTCAGGTTGTAAGAAAGAAGATTTACCAAGTCATTGACCTAGACTCAATCTTCTTTGGAGGGTTAAGGTTGAAAAATCACCACTTATATGGACAGAGTCCTCTAAGAACTTCAAATTTACTCAACGTGCTTCTATCTTTGTGCTTCATTCGGTGACATGCTCATAGGGGGTTTATGATTTAGTATATGTTTGGCAAGTGTTCACAACAGTTGTGTTTGGTGAATATATGAATAATATTGTGAATTTCACGAAATACGTAGATAAGAAAATGATTTGACTTTTAACGAGTGTTTTTAAAATCCATTTTCACAAAACTTAGCATAGGCCTCCATCCTATTTATTGAGAATCCTTCATGTTGTTGTGACACATTGGGATCATGGCAATGGGAAATCTGGGTATACTAACCATGTTGTTTCTCCACTTTGCTGGGTTGAGTGGGGATGTCAACCCAGCTGGACAGTGGTGGAAGAGCAAGGATGTTCTGATTTTATGATTATTATCCTTTTATGTTTTTTTTTTAATTATCTTTGTATCGTTTATTTAAATTAAAGGGTAATCTGTCTTTTTTCCTTTTATGTTTTTTTTTTTAATTATCTTTGTATCGTTTATTTAAATTAAAGGGTAATCTGTCTTTTTATATCAATTTTTAAACTTGAGATTAAAAGGTTTTGTTAAATTTAGACTTTTAATGATTTTTTTTTGGAATTTAAAAAGTTTAGGGGTATACAATGTAAACTTTTGAAAGTTCTCTAAAAGTATTGATATATTCAATTGAGACTTTTATAGACTTTTAAAAAATCTTTAAAAGTCATGTTGTATTCAATTAAATTTTTTTAGAGATCTCTATAAGTTTAGGGGTATTCAAATTTTAATGCCTTTTAGAGAATTTTATAAAAGTCTCCATGGTACTAACTTTTAAGTAGAAAGTACTAAGATAAAATCTTAAAAATTGTCTCTCATTAATCACGAGATTTTGGGAGATTTACACAATAAAAAAAATTAATATGTATTTTTTTCAATATTTTTCTTTTCTTTTTCCTTCTACGAACATTAGAGTAATGATTAAAATTTATTTTTTCTATTTTAGTTTCTATTTTTCCTTTTTCTCTCTCTTATAATTTATTTCTATTTTGTATGAAAAAATTAAATTGTATTCTTTAACTTTTTTTCCATTCAGTTTTTGTGAAAAATATATATTTTTAATTAAATTATACAATTTTATATAAACTAATTTATAATTAAATTTAAATATATATTTTTTATTTATTCTTTAAATGTACGTTATATTAATAATACTGAATGTTAATTATATTTTTATATGTATAATAATTATTTTTTATTTAATTAAGGTCTTAATTTTTTATTCGTTTTTAAATATTTTTTTATTATACGAGAAGGGGAAAGAGAAGGAGAATGTGAATTGTGAGAACCACCATTTTGTATATGATAATTTCATACTATTGCACCGGATCCACATGAATTCTGTTTCAAATAAAAGTCTTCAAAAGTCTTTTAAATTCTATAATAAAAATAAAAGTTTACAAAAGACTTCCACTAATTTCATACAAATCTATAAAAAACCCACGAAAAGGATCAAAATTTTCAAAAGTCCCAATTGATTACACTCCCCCTAAATTTGTCCCTAAAAAAAGTTTGGCACGGAATTGTAAAAATGTAAAAAGTAATGTTATTTAACTACACTAATGTTGCAACTCCATTCTAAGTGCCCGCAATGTGATATTAAGTGAAAAGTTAAATTAAATAACTCATGCAATTCCATTTTTCATTTAGTTTATCATCTAGTGCCACTTGAATTAGGGTTGCAACATCATTGAGACTATATAGCATTACTCTAAACGATTGGGGACGATGACTGTAATTTATCCTCTTTTTATTATTTATACGTGGCTTGTTTGTCACGCTCTAATTTTTCATGTCCTCGATCAATGTTGATAGTGGATACAGTCTGCATGTAGCGCGAGAAGAAGTATTTAATCTCTAATATTAATTTTATTCTATTTGTAATTATCTTTAATTAAATACCTTTTTACAATTCTCTCCACGTTTTAACGGTTGGTGGTCTTGTATGAAATATGATTTTGACTCTTAAAAACCATTTTCAGTTGGTACCTAACCTCATTATTACCATCAAACAAATTTTAGCAAGAAATTAATGATGTATATAAAAAGTTCGATAAATTTATGCCGTGCAAAAGGGGGGAAAAAAAAAGGGGGGGCCGATCAAGTTCGGAAAAAGTTGTCTTTATTGACTCAAAAACTCGATCATTTTTTTTTTGTTTGGAATCTCCAACTTTTAGAAATAGAACATTTAGATCTTCAACATTCTATATATCTTAATTTTCGATCCTTTTCATTTAAATACACACGTACCCTTTAGGGTCAAATGGGACATGCTCATTTTTGTCCACTAGTCTCCTAAAATACTCACATCATCCACAAAATTGTGGATGGTTAATCCATTCAGGCACTAAGAAAAGGGTTCAATTGGAATTTATTATCTTGTTAGGGGCAAACATGCATGTATAATTCCTTAACTATAAGGCAGTGCTATTTGTCACTCTGCATACGCGTAATCAGTCAGTAGTCTGTCATCCAACAGGTGACAGCCATGTGTATTACTACACATATCAAAAGTGGAAAATGCTACATGTACAACGGGGTGTACACCACGATACAGCCCCCTCACAATTGGGGGTCCACGAATTTTTTATTCGAAATAGGCCCCCGTTTTTTGTGACCCCTGTGTACAAATAACATTTCCCATTGAAATTTGACTAGTTAAAATAATAATTCAAAAGGTATGAGGCGAAAAAGTGTATTTTTTATTTTAAAAAAAATTGTCCAATCATATGACACAAAATAAAAAATAATGTAAAGATCCTACAATTCACACATTATCAAACTAACCGTACAAGTAGCATGATTGTATGTTGATTAGTATTATCATATCTTTAATAAGTATTTATTGATATTTTCTTGACTTTTATTAAAATACTTTTCGAAATCCAATTCAGATTACATGTTTGAGAGGTGATCGAATTAAAATTTGAGTAATTATAAACCGTGAATCCTACTATGAAAATAAAGTAAATAGTAATTGAAAGTCCTACAAATTGTGGAATTGAGGGCAGAAAGGGAGAGAAACACAGATACAAGCACAAATTGTTATATGAATTTTTATGTTAACACACAAATCAATTTCTTTGCAGGAAAAGGCCGCATACAAAACATCGAATTTTCTTTAGATCTTACAACAGGAAAGACAACAGAGAGAGTAAACTCGTATAATATTACTCTCTGTTTATGAATGGATTTTCTCGACTAATATAAATGTAAAATATCCAAATTGCATGGAGTTTCTAGTAATAGAGAAGGCTGCCTTTCGCAGATCCAACGGCAGCAGCTAAAGGATGAAAAAAACTATTTCATCAATCACAAGAAACTATTTGAGCAAGTCCAAAAATGATATACCATACCATTACCATGAAGAAGAATGGTTTATTGCTACAAAATTCTGTTTTATTCTATGATGGAACTTCCCCTTCAACGGCTCCCTGATCTGCCAATCATCCACGACGCTATGCATAAGTTTAGAAACCCAAATGTGCTTTAGTGATGTTCAATGTCTGCCTAACTCGAAAGAGTAAAGGATAAACAAGCTCACTGTGCTGATAATAGTAGCTATGACAAATTCCAAATTTTCTCTTCTAGCAAAAAGTAGGATATAGTCCAATTATAACACACTTTTCTATTCCACGACATTAAAAAATCATAAGCTGAGTTAAAAAATTAAAAAAAAATTACTCAGGACAACTATTAATTTTACTATTCAACCCATATGTAGATATTCGAAATTACCAAGTTATGAATGAGCTCAACTTTAGTCTCAATTATATGGACAAAATTTCACTACTTATTTTCCACCATTTCTCAATTTAATCAAATTAGAAGTGTACTCGAAACCCAGTGGGTGAAACTTCCCAACTGGACTCATACTGGCTCCACCAGTGACAATGGTGGGATTTCTGAACTTCATGAATATCTCAAACTTAGGGAAAAAAGCGGGATATAGGAGCTTAATTATGAGGGAAATTAGGGCACAAGCTTGAGGACTAAAGTAGAAACAATTTAGATTCAGAGGCTGAAATCCACACTGATGACAGTGCATGGACGCGCCAAGGACTCTTCTTAGGCTCCCATGGAAATACTACTTGAGAAAGCATCCACATAAGGATAATTATATTATTTTAAATAAAACAAAGGAACCAAAGACCAACGCCTACTTGATTAGAACAGAAATTCCATCTAAGAAAATAGGAACTTGGACTTGATGACTAAAACAAATCCCCAGTCAAAATGGACAACCTAAAAACATGATTAGACTCAACATGCCAACCTGTTACGACTTCCTGCTAGAATATTCTCAAATTTCAAAAATACCGCTCACGGTAGAAACTAAAAGCATGTTGGAAGTGTTTATAAACGGCTTAAATTATGAATAAATAGAAATGGGTGGTAGATAAGTGGATAGTACTTGTGGGCCTTGAAATATGTGGATAAAAAGTTACTTGAGTGTTTATAAACACGAGCCAAACATAGGCTAAACATAAGCACATAGCATCAAAACTAATATGAGCTATATTCCCTGAGGAAGTGTATGAAGTTGGCTCATAATTCTCTGAATACTCCCAAGTTAGCATGTGAGCATAAAAAAATATTTCCATTGCCTCTTGAATGAATCTTTGAAGTGCTGAATTATTTCTAGTAAAATTGCAACTGATTATTGGCCTCTATAACATAGAGCAGCTAATGTTTTAATGGAATATCTTCAGTTTTTAACTTTGAAAGAGGGTTGAAACTCGTCATTAGTCCTCTTGGGGACATTTTGAGAGGTTTTAGAATATAACATCTTTGAAACTCACCATAACCCAATACGTTCCCAGTAGAGAAATGTTTTATTGTAGATAATATATGCAGAGGCCTGTCTGACATTTTATGACTGAAAAGCTTCCAAGCTAGTTCATGTTTTAAACTCCTCATATGCTAGTTCCAGTAGTATATGAAACACAGACAAGTAAACGTCCTCTTGAGGAATCACATGTTCACGAAAGGCACAAAGAATCGAAGAAGAAATGAAACCAACAAAATTATAAATATAATAATAGAAAATTGCTGACCTCGAAGATTACATTTGAAGCCACAACTTGTCAGGTGCTTTGCAAGAGCCTCTCCTAAATCCTTTCGCCAGTTGGGTGCAACCTTGGCCTCAGATACAGGCCAGACAGTTGCAGTCTCAGTTGCTAGATCCACGTTAGCTGAAGAAACCAGCAGCTGTTCACAAATTTAACACAATTACTCACTACATACACCATTATAGCTGCAAGGCTTCTAGTACAAAATCGCCAAGACCTAAAACACCAAATGTGAAAAACTACATTGCCATGTTGTAAACATTATCCAATAGAAACGTTAACAATCTTCTAAAAAATTTTATTCTCTGGTAGCCTCCTTTATCCAAGATAGTCAACAAAATCCCCATTGTAAAGGTAAGAATTCAATACGCAGCATCTTTTTTCCAAAAATATAATAATGTAGCTATGCCCTTTGCTAAATAGGGTTAATTACAAAATCTTAGATTTACTTTCGTTAGTATCCAAATGATCGGCTGCAATACATGTTAATTAGTATCCTGCATCACACCTTGATCCCGCTTCATACTTATTTTTTTACTATTCATTGTCCAGAGGAATTTTGCCTTGCCCCAAGTTTTATCTTCACAAACAGTAGTGACCTATGTGCATGGGCAAGAAAAAACAAATATAAACTCTATTCTAATCCATGAAAAGCTAGCAAAAACGGTATCTCTGATTATGAAATAGATTATCCAAAGACATTACATAAAAACTAGAAAACCGATTCAGTGAAGTTTCTTTTCTCCCAAATATTCAAAAGACATTAGGACATGCACATGCTAGCATCAAAATTACTCGTATATGCACCATGATTTTATGCACTTACTTGAGCTTCTAAAATCTTTTTCACTTTTGCTGCGCATCCCCCGCACGTCATTCCCTGTAATTTTAGAGAAAGTAAATTTCTTAGAAAATCAAAACGGTGATTTACCCGCTGTTGCTGAATGTATAATTCATGATACTCAAGAAATTATCATTTTGTGTTAAAGCTAAGAATAGAAGTTTGATTTTCATTTTTCTAATCACAAGTCAAAAATAATAACCCTTTCAAATTTCAAATAAAAGCACATCATTTCCAGAATCAGAATAGCGCTTTCAACAAGATAATGGATGACTTCTGAGTAATTCTCAATATGAATTTATATTTTTGGACAGCCAAATATTTTGATTTGGAAATTGTAGACGGCTGAGCTCATTTTTTTTCTTCATAAATTTTACATTACACGTAGGGAGATAAATTTGAGATGAATTACAATAACAGGGCATTTCATTATTTTCTGAGGAGGTCTCTTCGACAAAAATTAAAGGAAATAAACAAGCTATTTTCTTTCAATTTTCGCCAAATGAAGTGGCTTTGGAAAAATAAAAAATAAGAAGAGCTTACTCCAACATGAAGAACAATAACATCAGAACTCAAAGCAGAATCATCTTCAGCCCCGGCGGCCACCGCCGTCGACTTCCCCTCACCACCTTCAGCCGCACCGTCACCGTCACCACCATCACCACCACCATTTCCACCAATTCCATCAGACCCACCACCACCGGAAGCAAACGAGGGCGCAGAGCTAGCCGCGCACTGAAATCGGGTCCAGCGCGGGTCCACAGTGCCCAGACCTCGAGCCAAAGGACCCGAACGAACCCTGTTGAACTCGCAGCGCCTCAGTTGGAAGTGAGCGAGTTCACCCGTGCGAGCCGTGGAGAAGCGCCTGTGGGCGAGAGGGGTAGAAGAAATGAAGTCCCTGGAGAGGGACAAAGTACACGAAGAGAGTAATGTTGACTCCATTTTTTTATCTTCTTTAACCTCAGCTGGTTGCCTTTGGATTTGAGCGGTGGGGCTGAGATGACATATATTAGTATCAGATGACAAAGGTGTTAGGTGAGGGGGAAGGTAAATTATGTTTTGTTATATTGTCATTGTTGTACTCATTTTTAACCACATATTTTTAATAAAATAATAATTTCAATCACATCAACAAATTTTTTTTCTAACCACACATTCTCCGTCAATTTACTATTCTAAAATACATTTTTCGAAAATAATGTGGTTCAAATACATCCTACATGCGCGTTTATTGAATATTTTCCTTGGTTCATTGAACTTGACTTCTACTTTTAAATTTCATTTTCTGTAGCATTTAGTCACCTACCGTCTCCTAAATTTTATTTCCGTGTTACATTTCATCACCTATCATCATCTTTAGGATGAAAATTTTGGCAATTATACCGTAAACAATCTTCCACGCAATTGCTATTTGGCGGTCGTCTTGGACCAATTTTAATGAAAATTTTTACCGTTATAATTTGAAAAGCAACCGCACTAATTGACCACGTCTTGCAAAATTACCAATGTACATTTTTGACATTTAATTCACTTTGTATGAAAGAATGACAGTTATGATAATTTACCAAATGTTTAGTTAAAAATTATGGTTCGAAGGAGCCCAACCTACATTTCCAACGGCAGGTCCAAAAATCGGATTAAAATCTTATGAAAATTCTTGATACCTAAGAAATGAAAATGGTAAAATAGGGATTATGGCGATGCCTTTGGATTAAAATAGACTTTTAAGATGTGTTGTAATAGTAAGTTAACATGTCATTATACTGCCAACTAAGCAATTTGTCAGGCGCTAGAAGTTAAAACTACAAATTTACAATAATGCTGCTTGCATAGGTTAGGTGACGGAGCTTTTGATAGATGCCGTCAACTTAGCACCTGTATGGATTTTTTTTTCTAATTGTATAATGAAATATTGTCACTTGTCCTATTTTTTAACCCTAGCCTTGTCTATGTAGCATGATTATTAAAATTAAGTTAACATTTGGTTTACTTAAAAATGCTAGTTAATCACATTTCATTAGCATTAATCACATTTCATCAAATTTTGTTAAAATTTAATAAGAATTTTGTTTCTAAACCAAATGGGGGCTAAATTGAATTTTAGTACTAATTGAAAGTAAATTGAAATTTAGTGATGTAACTTAGATAAATTAAAATTTAATGAGCTAATTGAGATTGTTTAAAAGTTCAGTGACTGATACCTTGCTTGCTTATTTTAAAAGTTCAGTGACTGATTTTCATTTTAGTTTTAGGACAAAATTAACTTTCAACGGCCCTTTCCCACTATTTCCACGTTAACTTTTATCTGGAGGAGCAACCAAGAAAGGAAAAAAAATTTCAGAATTTATTAAGCTGAATCAAAATCTCAATCTTGATCTAGATCAATGGATCAATTCACAGACAGGAAAGAATTATTGTCAACATCATCATTAGAAGCAGTAGCATCAATTAAGTGTAAGAAAAAAGGTTTACGCTGCGGCGATAACGGTGGCGGAAATTCAGTGCCGCGGATCCCTCATGACACAGTAATCGAAGTGCTCAAGCGTCTTCCGGTCAAGTCTCTGATGCGATTCAAATGCGTGTCCAAGCTCTGGCACTCCACTATTTCTGATTCTGGTTTCGCCGACGGGCTTCTCATTACTTTTACCGACGTAGATGCTTCATCCCAGCCCGGGCAACCGGTCCAGCGCTTTATTCGCGTTTCCTCTGATAAAAATCTACATCACCAGGCAAGCTTATTACTCACTGAGCATGACGTTACCCAGGCCATCAATGGCCTTGTTTGTTTCTATGATAATGCGAATAACCGCATTTTCTTATGCAATATTTACACCCGTGAAAATTTGGAGCTTCCATCCCCACGATCAGATACTCGTCGCGCGAAATATTTTTTTGGGTACGATCCAATTAATGATTTGTACAAGTTACTTAAAGTATGTTCAGACAAAGTTGGTGATATTTTTACTTTGGGGATAGACGCACCAATGTTCCGTGATGGTTATCCTTGTGAGATTCTCACTTTGGGGATTGACTCCTCATGGAGGATCATCCCTCCTGCAACTCTTGATTTAAAGACACAAAGCATTTGCATACACTTTGGGGATTGACTCCTCATGGAGGATCATCCCTCCTGCAACTCTTGATTTAAAGACATAAAGCGTTTGCATAGATGGAGTTCTCTATTGGGGTCGGGACAGTCGCCCTAATTACGCAGTGGTTGCTTTTGATCTAATGGAGGAGGAGTTTCGGGTTGAACCTATACCTGATTATATGGCAGAGACCATCAAATGGAACCGGTTTAATGTTATGGGACTTGGAGGAAGGCTTACCTTGGCGCAGGTTGAAGCATGTTTATTTGATGACGGGGAATTGATCTTATGGGAATTCGATGATGATCAAGTCAGATGGACCAAACACATTGTTGAGTTGCCAACAGAGTTGAGCGAAGAGGGATGTCGTTTTCCTGTTGGAAGCCTCCCTACCGGAGAATGGTTACTTGCTGATTACAGACTCAAGTCTCCAATGACCGTTTATTCTTATGATCGTGCAAAAGG
>CAIGRP010089294.1:0-16833 GCA_903798385.1 Fraxinus cuspidata
ATTCTACAAATATTTTGTCTGGAATTTATTATCTCACTAATTGTATGGTCCTTAAATGTCTTTATATAATTGCTAGGGCTTTTCATAGATATAAAAATGATACCGATTTTAGTTCAATTATATATTTCATGAATTAAAGTTTAGAAAATATTGGAAATACTTGCCTATGTTATTTCTGTTAGCATGCATCATGGATCCTCGATATAATTTATCGGGTATTAAATTTGTAATTGATCAAATTTCAAGAGTTTTAACTTTTAATGTACCTATCACTTATAGAAATTTAGAACAAACTTTATGTGAAATGTATGAATTATATGTAGAACGAATGTGTACAAATATTAATCGGGTACCNTGAAGGCATTAACTCATATAGATATGATTTAAATGCCTGTGGTTCTTCTAGTAGTACTTTGTCTACTGCATATAATCAAACATCGAACGAAAGTTCAAATGCGTTGCCTGCTGAATTAATTGATTACTTTAATTATAATATGCCTAATAACAAAACAATTAAGAAAAATTCAGAAGAAATAATTGAATTCTGGCGAACTGGCAAGACAATCATTTTCGACTGCAACATAAATATGCCGAAATTTCATCTCGTCAAGTAAGTGATATTTAATTTAACTATATTCATCAAAAATAAATTTTATACTACCTTTATATTTTTTTATAAAAATTGTACACATAACAAGTTGTTCGTGTACAATTTTTAATTCTGCCTACTCGAAATTGAAGTAACCGATCCCAAACCTGGATAAAAGAGGAGAGTTTATCTTTTGTATCTAAAAAAATGTTTTAGAAAAGGTCTATATATCGAAAAAAAGGTTTAAAAAATGTATAATAGAAAAAAAGAAAAAAAAAAATATATATATATAGAGCTCGTGAGCCGAAACTCGGCTCAGCCCACGATTAATGAGCCGAGCTTTGTTACAAATGAGCATGAGCCGAGCTCGTGCGTCCCTGGCTCGGCTCATTGCACCGTAGGATCCATGGTCAAGCTGAGCATGATTTTTTTGTTCAAGGAGCCAACCTAATTGGCTGGCTCAGCTTGACCTAATGCCCCCCTTCCTCGTATCTCAATATTTACGTGAGTAGTTTTTTGTAAATTCATATTTTGTGCACAATACTATATTCTAGTAAACAATAATAATCAAGATTAATTTTTTTTTTCTTTCTCAATATTTTCAAACATGACTAGTACTATCTATAAATTCTTTTTTATAAGTACATATCTATATTCAATTTACTGTATAGTCTATTTTGGAACAGTGCATGGCCAAAATTCCGCCCTCGATTGATTTTTATTTTTTGAGAAGTTATTCTCTAGGATTTTCAAAAGTGTGTAGTTAAAAAGTTGGGAAAATGTATGAATTTATATGTAACATTATTTATTAAAAAATATGTAATTGAAAATGAGTTTTAAAAATCTAAGTTTGAAAAATCAAAATCAAACAGGGCTACATCTGTATTCACATTTTGCTTTTGTCGTCTTTCATTTATAATTTCTTGTCTTTGCCAGTAGATAATAAGTATGGACAAATTTAATACGTATTCAACATCTTAATCACATTATAGTTGACAGAGAAACAAAATAACTTTCCTAATTATTAAATCAAGCAAACCCATGTGCAATATAGGAACAAATGGCAAATAAAAATCACTAAAATAAAGACTTGTGAGAAAATTCATGCATATCCAACCATGCAATATCCACATGTAGGTCAAATTTAATTTACTATCATGTGGTTACCACTAAAGCAGACAGTACAACCATCTCAAGTTGTGTGTATATATTGGAATAAAGATTTAATTGATTTTATAATTAGTGAATAAAAGGTTTTATTCACTGCCATAATATTATTATTGTCTGAATCTGCCATAATATTATTATTGTCTGAATCCAGAATGTTTCTTGCATACGTGACTGGTATCCACATGATTAGAATCAATTTGGACATTTATTAAATAATTTTGCCCCCAAGAAAGTTGTATATTATTGATAATAAGTTAATTAATGTCATTCATTTGAGTATTTATAATTGTCTCAATTATAAGAGTTTATTATTATTATTTATTTATTTATTTTTCAGTTAACGATGAGTTGTCGAATATCCATAGGCCCTATAGGTTTAGAGAAATTTATTTGTTGATTTGTTTGGTATGCTAGACTCAATAAATTTTAAGGAAGAAAATTGACAAATTTTAGAATGTTTCCCTTTATGCATTGAGATGTCTTGTCCAACGAATATCATGATACTAGCTCAACAAGTTGAGTCTATTCTCCATTCTATCACCATGTCGATTTCGTTACATTTGCCTCAAACAAGACGGCTTACCTTATCAAAGGGAAAAGGGGCAACTTTTACTCGTGTATCTTTCTTTATTGCCCCTATATATGGTTAATTTGACTGATTTTTTTAACCAAATTTTCATGTTTTATTTTGGTCCCTATGGAATGAATATACCGACAACCTAATTGACTTGATTATAATAATCTACATCTAACCTTTCTATAACGTATTGTTTTCAATAATAAAAATGAAGAATATTAATTTTTACTTTTTATCATATTTAATTAAACCCTTGTTTGATGGTCATTATTGTGTAAAAATGATATTTGGAATATTAGTGATTTTTTTGAGAATGTGTAGTGAAAAAGTAGGAAATTTTTTTGAATTTACTTACAAATATTTTTATTGTGTGAATGCTTCGTTGAAAATGAGCATAAGAAATAAATAGTTTTGTTTTAAAGGGAGTTCAACATGAACTAAGTACTACTTAAGCAACCGTTCTAGATTAGGGTTTTTTTAATGAGGGATTTGGTAATTGGCTAATGTTTTCTGGTACCTTAAATATTTGTTAATTATTATGTTCAATTTAAAGTACCGAATATGCTATGATACATGTAATCAGGACTATTAGAGAATGGTAGTTGTGAAGGGGAAGCTAATAAACATAGCATGTGATTGCCAACTAATCATTTATTAGTAGTCCAAATGGAAGTCAAATAGCATTAAACCTTAATAATTTTCCATTAATGCACGTAATAATTCGTCATTTTTTTTAATGTTTTTGTGGAACAAAAACTCGGTAATGTTTATGTCATATGTTTAATGTTCATGCAATACTTTGTTACTATCTTTGTATCGTACAATATAAAATAATATTTAAAATTCATGGAAATAATCATACTTATAAAATGCAAAGAAAAAGAAAAAAAAAAGTAATTAAACCCACATTGCTGATTTTTAAGATGGGTCACACCATCTCCGGTAGCATGATGAGTCACCACCATGGACTTCTCTCAATTTGTGATTCTGGACAACATTTCTTAGTCAATCATTAGTAGAAACAAATTCTCATCAAAGGAATATTTACAAAGTTCCTATCAACTGAAAAAGACTTCAACAATCCGCCTCTTTTATGAATGAAGAGGCCAAATTTCAATTTAACTATATTTGTCACTTCATCGTGGTATAAAACCCTGTCGAGTCCTTGTCTTTGTAATGTATGTACATGCATCACATACACACAACAACAAATAGATATAAATGGGGGTGGGATTGTATATTCTTATAGTATAAATAATTAATATTTCTTGGATCATGAAAATTTGGGTTTTCATTATAAATACTAGAGAGAGTCCAACAACTGATATCCATGTGCTACATCCCAAATGGCACCCCTCCCAACACCTAATATTGGAGACCACTAATTACCAAAACTAAAAGGTATATTCCTCCTGGTCCCTGACGTTTCATGAATTTATAATCATATTTCCGGTCTCTCATTTGTGGAATTCATGTCCCTATCCTTCTAACCAGTGCGAAGCAAAGATTTTTGGTTGGGGGCCAACTATGATCGACGATACTACAATAGTCGATAGTCGACAGTTTAGTGGAAGTGGACAGAAAGAGCATCATTAAAACTAAACAATAAAGTTATTGGAATTGAAAAATGAAAATAATGTTCTTATTTAAAATATTATGTTATATGTCATGTATATCTTGCCAACTTTTCCCGTCTAAAAATTAGTTAGTGCATCTCATGGGAGGAAAACATAACACTAATGCTAATGAATTTTTAAAGTAAAAATGATAAAATATGCAAATTGAACTTAAGGATGAGGATTGAAAATATTGATTTTAAAGGTTGGGACCATTTTTTTCAAAGATCCTAAAGTTTCACTAATTGCAAAAAATTTCCAAAAAAAATGAAAAATGAAAAAGAAAAATATGATTGTGATGGGATGGATTCTGATAAGTGTATTTTATACACTTATTTGGAGTCTAAAATAGAAATATTTAATAGTTCTTTTGACAAAATATATCTTAAATTGTTGTATTTTATATCATAGAGGTAAAACTCAATGATCGGATGAGGAATTGAAAGAAAGAAGCGAAAAATTGTGGAAAATGACAAAATTTAAAGTTTGAGGACCAAATTGTAAATTCAATAGTTGATTCGGACACAAGAAGATACTTTGAAGATTGTTAGGAGACAATTGAATGAAATTAGAACTCAAAAAGGAATAGAATACGATCAAAATCAATTTCCAATCGCAGAAGTTATATTCCAGATTTTTAACCAAATACTAAGAAACATATTTGGCATAGTAAACGTTCGAATTGGAAAAATTCTATTTCTAGAGAATTTGTATCCCTTTGAGCTATCTTTCCAATGCAATTTGAATTGTCTCAATCGAATATCGAAAGAAAAATTTATGATCAAAATACTGACTGCTATGCAGAGAGAAAAAAATTCGCACGCGAAGACAACTTTTCTTATTCAATTAGAACTCTTTTGGAAATCAATTTGAACGTACTTTTCAATCAATTTTCGACTCCTACAAATACATAACAGCAGAATACATATGGAGAGCCTCTCATGTACATATTATACTCCAATATTCACCAGTTGTTATCATCAAATGAGAAAAATTCATATTTTTATGAGAGAATTGAAAGAGACTTGCAAGAATTCAATCAAGTGAAGATTCAAGCCTTTTTTTTTTTGGCAAAGAAGATAAGACTCAAGTAGAGATTCATCAAGAAACCATTAAAGAGATTCAAGATTTCAATATTCATCTTCTCAATTTATCAAAAATTCGGGTTTTATCTTTTCACTTAAATATGATTTCTTGTAATTTTAATATGTTAAGCTAATTTCATACGTTGCTAGGATGAGATGAATCATTGTTATGATATTTTTAGTTTTTAATTAATCATTTTGATTTTAATTTGATTTGATTTGTAGATGTTTATTATTATTTTTATCATTCTTTTCAATTGTTTGATCATCAATTGAATTGTTAGTGAATTTTATTATTATCGAGAGAGACAATAGGGTTTAAGCACAATATAATAAATATTGTAAGGTTCGATAAATGATTGATATATATCTCTATACTTTATATATTTTCAATAGGTGTTCTAGCACTCATTAATGCATTTATCATGTTTGCATATTTCATCGACATATAGAAGGGTCACATGAGGGGAATAGATTTGATCGCTATAGAGAGAAACTTTCAATTAAATTAGGAACATTGACCAACATGAATGATTTCAAATTGTCACTTTAATTGTTACACTAAAAATAGAATAATAAGGGGGATTCGATATCTTAACAATACAACTCACATATTTGAAAAATATATTTACTTTTTTTTCATTAATTTAATTAATAATTTAGGGATTACTATAAAAAAAAATCACAAAATTTGTTTGCTATTCTATTAAAGTTGGAATTAATTTTAACTCGATTGAATATTTAGTTCTCGTGGGTTCGACCTTGTTCACGATCTCGTTCACTTATGGAAAATCAAACGATCATATTCAAAATCTTGTCCCCTAGATAAAAAGTGATAATTTACCACTAGGCTACAAACAAGTTATACGTCTATGTGTTAAATCAATTTCCTTCATTGTGTTTTATTTTTAAATATAAATAGAAAATAAAAAATAAAAACAATTGTAGAAACTTTTGGGGGTCCGCCCCCTTCTTTTTGCACTGTGCAAATTGCATCCTTTTTAGATGTTATATCCACGAGGCACAAACATGATATATGACTATAATGGTAAAATATTCTAAAAATATTTCTTTCATTGTAAAGATCAACAATCATTGTGCAACTTACATTACTCTTTTTTTTGGACAATTTATTGTTTTAATCAGACCACGTGATCATTAATTGTTTAAATTATCGTTTTTCGTCAAGTAAGATTAACGTGTTCATAATGTTAAAAGGTTGAAAACTTCTATACAAATTTATCCAAAAATAAATTTTGAAGAGATATATGATACTTTGGATTGAGGAATAATTTTATGTTGAAGACTAAAAATTACTTGATATGGTGGTTGACGAAGGTATAATTACTAAATGGACCTACCTTACCTTATGCATCAAATGGCATAGTTTATCTTTATATTAATACATCAATTTCAATTAATAGTCGAATACCAGTACTTCCAACTGATGGATCATAACAAAAATTGACATAAAAAATGCGAGCGACTCAAAGTTAACCATGAGGATAGAGTACAAACACCCTTACCCAACCAATAATAAAGCCAAATGACAAAATAAAAAGGAAGATAATTATAGAGAGACAGAGAAATTTAAGACCATGACCAAAATAGGCTCCCTATATTAGTATAGAAGAAGATCCTACGTTCCTGACAGAGTTTTGTCACAAGAATTTGGCATCTTCCTCCACCCAATTTCACATGGCCTCTGATCATCCAAAAAGCAGCCTCCTAGTTACCAGAACACTCTTTTCACCACCCAATTTCTTACTAAGAAGAATCGACAGCCAATTCTTTACTTATGAGTACATAAAACTGTAACTCATCCAAACATGATTAAAAAAAAGAATTAACTACTTTTAAACTAGATTAGCCAAACATATGCTGATAGTGCTGGCCTTCTCCAACAGGTTAAGAATCAACACTAATGTTATTTGAAGAGTTTCAGTGGGAGTTTCCTCTCTCTTTCCTCTCTATCACTCCATTTATGCAACTATGTCAGTGCAAAGAACATACAATTAATAAAACAGGAGAAATGATCTGATCCAACAATAAAGACCTTAATTATTTCGAAAGCTACGTAGAAGATAATTAGATAAAGACAGAACAGGAGAGAAACTGAAGAAAGTCCCTTTTCTTTCTTGTTCCGATCCTTTTTTTTTTTTCTGATCTAATCTTACATGTAAGTATAGGAAACAGTGAAAGGAAATGGGGAAGACGAGCAAGTGGATAAGGAATTTCTTGACAGGAAAGAAAGATAAGGAGAAAGAGAAGAATAATGCAAATAATCTGCACATTTCTGCTGGAAACGGCAATCAACAGCCTCCAACAACTCCTACATCGATCCTGCCGACGTCCCAGAAAGACAAGAGGCGGTGGAGTTTTCGCAGGTCATCGGCCGCTGCTGTGCCGCGGCAGCAGGAATCGAATTCTGGAGACAGTATTACTGCCACACGATGTGCACAAGCAGCTGCAATGGAATTGGATAGTGATCCCAAAAGGCATGCGTTGGCTGTGGCCGTGGCCACCGCAGCAGCTGCGGATGCCGCCGTGGCAGCGGCCAAGGCGGCTGCCGCAATGATCCAGCTAACGACTGCTGCCTCTGGGAGAGTCTCTGCTGTTGAAGAGGCAGCTGCAATCAAGATTCAATCTGTTTTTCGTGGGTACTTGGTATGTAATTCTTGAACTCTACATTCTACTCAATTTACTCGATACTGAACACCACAGGTTTTTTTTTTGGGTGTAGGAACTGATCCATAAGTATTTTTTTGTTGGAATCTACAAAGCCTAATCAAACTCAAATACTTTTCTCCTAAATTGTTGGTTGACTGTGTGGAGTCTAATGTTAGTCTATACTTTTCCACTCGAATGCGGATTGACCTACTAATCATACCGTACACTTTTTCCCCAAATGTGTATTGACCTACTACATATTCCATACACATATTAGATTGCTCTAATTTTTGAACGCGAAATCCTAACTCTTTTCTTGAGAACTTGCAGCGTCAAATGAATGTAACTTTCACGTCACCAGGGAACCACAATAAAATAAGTTTGTTTACTCTGATTGATTTTCGATTAATCTATTTAATATAGCTCTCACGAGAAGGAACAGAGCTTAATCCGTAATGTCTTTTTCAGGCAAGAAAAGCTTTGAATGCGCTGAAAGGCTTAGTGAAGTTGCAGGCGTTAGTTAGAGGGCATTTGGTAAGAAAACAGGCCACTGCTACACTTAGGTGTATGCAGGCATTGGTGGCTGTCCAAGAAAGAGCTCGAGCCCAAAGAATCCGAATGGCTGAAGAAACGACACAATACAACAATCACATGCAATTCAAACATAGAAAATCAACACAAGAGAATAGATCTAGGCCCTCAAATCAAGTATGAATCCTCCAACAATTACCTGTTGTCCTGTTCTTCGATATAGTTATCTGATCATGTAAATCATAGAAAAATTCCGATTTCGACTTCTTTGGTCAAATTCTACTGCTAACATTGTTACAAGAATTGGCTTACTTTATTGATGTGATGTAGGATTTTGAAGAGAACATCAAGATAGTGGAAATGGATCTTGGAGACTCGAGGCCAAGCACAAAGGGTAGAAACAGCTATTCAAACTATGGGCAAATCGAGAAAAATGAGCACGAAATTTCTGTGCACAACAGCGCATACACAAAACCCGACCGTCAAAGGATCTCACCAGCACCCTCAAACATAACGGATATGAGTCCAAAAGCATGTAGTGGCCATTTCGACGAATACTCATTCAATACAGCACAGAGTAGCCCTCAGTGTTACTCCGCCTTTTCCAAACCTGATCCATCAAGAAATCCGTCTCTTTATCCTCGATCAGAATACGCAGAATCCCTTTACAATGAATATCCATTTTACCCGAACTATATGGCCAATACAGAGTCATCAAGGGCTAAAGTGCGTTCGCATAGTGCGCCCAAGCAACGCCCTGTTGAATCCTTCGAGAGGCAACCGAGCAGGTATTAGAGATAAATCTGATTACTATTGATGTCAGTTTAGTATCCTAAATAGACGAATCTAAATCCTCTATAAATGTATTCTCTCATTAAGAGAGAAATGACATCATTCAGCATTTGTCTCTGTTCCTACAACAGGCGCAGGCCATCTCTTGAAGGAAGGAACGTCCCTCGGGCCGTCCGAATGCAAAGATCAACATCTCATGTTGGTTCGACTGCTCAGAATTATCATTATCCTTGGTCAGTCAAGCTTGATAGGTCAGCAGTGTCTCTCAAGGACAGTGAGTGTGGATCAACTAGCACTGTGCTTACTAACACCAATAACTGCAGATCCCTCGTTGGAATTGAGGTGAGTAAAAACAGAATTATCGAAGACAATATATCTATAACTTGGCTTGGAATCAACCGAATATGGTCGTATTCTGATTTTCTTTTCCTCTCTCCCCCTTTTTTTTTTTTTGTGCCTGCAGGTTCAACGAGATTAAGTACTTTGTTCGACCAAAGTGTATTTCTGAACTCGAAGGACAAATGAAAATCTTAACAACAAAAGATCCCGAGGCTGTATAAGTAATTGGCTTAAACCTTTTTCATTTACTCTTGACAGTTTGTTTTTCCCTTTTTTTATTTGATTTTTTTTCCAGGGGAGCATTGTATTGAAACTCTCTTTATGTAGAGTGGTGTTGATTTCTGTATTCCATTTGTTTATGATCTGAATGTTAGTGCTTTTAAAGAGAGATTTTTAATGAAACTTCGAATGTAAACAGCTTTGTATAAATGTTTTATTGACTTTAGAACTTGCTGACACTTTCACGTAGACCATTAGAGAAGTTCTAATGGAAGTTTTCTTGCGGATGTTAGATGTTTATATACCACAACAGAAAATCAAGGCTTACTCCTAATAATTTGAGGTTGACTACATAAATATTTTTGGTGACTTGGTTCGATCCATCTTTATATCAATTGAAAAATCTAATTATATAACTACACCATGTTGGAAAATGGTTTTTGATGCTACCACAAAATGTGCTTGGGACGACCTGAGATCGGCTAGATGACCGAGGTGTAGATCCAGACCAACCCACAGGCCTGAGAGACCGTGTCTGGTAGGAGCCTACCTTCAAGCTATTATCCTAGTTGCACAAGGATTAGGCTTCTCAAGATAAGGACACGTCTGCTTGAGACCGGTGAGTGCTTGGCTATCTCGAAAGTCGGTATAGTTTGTAGGAAACAATTAGTCCTTGGGTTGGCTAGTGATCATCTGGATGGATAGTGATGGGGAGTCTCATGCTCTGGTTCATACATGGGGCGAGCATACTTCCCTAGGTATGTAGGTCGGGACCTACATGACCCCCCTAGTACTGCATCATGCTGAGGGACCCCCGATATTTCGTTGCTGAAAACCATTTTCGCGCAAACCAGAAATTAAAGCATACAATCTTCCTACTATTTGATGGAGTCTCAGGAAAGAGAATGACGGAAATTGATAAAACGGGCGGGCTGATTTATTGCCTCAGCTTAGACAAACCAACCTAAGCAGCCCAAATTCAATTTCAATATTAGTGGAAATTACATATAACTAGATTCAATCTTCCTACTATTTGATGTCAATAATATCGCAAAGACCAATCAAGTGGATCTTCCCCCTATAACCCTCAAAGGTACATCTCATGTCTTCCTTTGTGATCATCCGAGGATTTTCCACTCGTGATGACTTCAAATATCATATAAACATGTCTCGCATGCATCCGTGTCCTAATAGTGGTTAGGATATTTATATTGTAAATTTATTTATCCAATCATGTAGTGCATATAAGAAGCTCAACTATGGACATATGTAGTGCATGTATGTGCAAAATGTTCATGAATAGTATACTCAATCAACATGAAAATGCTAATCTATTTTCGAAAACATATTTTCAATCGCTGTGACTAGCATAAGATATATAATAAGTCTATTACCGAAATTATATAAAGGTTGTGATAATGATCAATATAATATATATCAACACAATAAATTTTTGCGTGGTAGTTGCAAATGGACTTTTACTCGACTTTCACCTTAGTGTGTGATTTTTATGTTAGTTTGATGCCCTTCGAATAATATTTTGTGAACGAAATTATGAATTAATATTCGATAATTCACATGTTTTAAATTGTAATAATAATATAAAGTTCCACGATCATATATGAAGTCGCGAATTATATACTTGATGGTTCAAGTATAGTGAGACACATTTTTATGACGTGATCAAAATATATCGTTCTCAATCAGTATATAAAGTTAAATGCTTTATGTTGATAAGATTGAATTGTTCTTAATAAAATTTGTCTAGATCTTGGGAATAAGAAAAATGATGTGTTTGGTGCACATTTAATGGGATCATGTAGATGACTCATTTGAAACAACTACGAATGTGACTCTACTCAGTCATTGAACGAGTTACCTAAATTCTGAGCGAGTAATGTACCTTTGATTCCTAGTTCAAATTCTTTGAGGTACCAATGAGTGAAGTCCTAATTAGAAGATTGATCTCGATACTTTGAGAATAAGGGCAAAACAATTAGAGATCATAGATTTGCAATAATAAAATTTGTTAATCATCAAGATGAGATGATCATCACGCTGAAGCATTTTCTATAGGCATTTGAACTTGAACTCGGTAGTCCGATTCGTTGGATATGTTATGATTAGTTCACAATGGATTTGCTTTATGTAAATGGGACTTGGAGGGCGATACATGTTGAAATGGTAAAATGGTCATTTTCAGTTTCAACATATTGATGGTAAAATAGTGTGAAATGATGATCGGAGGATATTGTTATCGGATTATAATTTGCTTCCATAATTATCACCCAACTCGATAGTATAATTTCAACTTTTTAGTAGAATAAGCTAGGATTAATAAATATATTTAATTGGTCAATAATTGACCCAATTAGAAATATCTATTGAAGCTTGGGTCTTGTGAGCTTGGTTCGGTCCCTCTTTTGGCTCCAATATAGATTTGATTTAATTGGCCTGCTACAATAAAGTTCACGGGAAATTGTGCTATTTTGAAACTCTAATTGAGCATTATAAATATTCCTTTTATGGGCACAGTTTCAAAAGATTATGGTTAGTCACATTTTTTCAAAGAGGGAGGCACCTAAAGGTGGAGAATAAGGCAAAAGATCTAAGGACGGAAGCTTTGACTAGAAGGTTGGACATTTAAAGCTCATTCAAGGTAACTATCTTCCCTTGTGTGAGAGGATTTAAAAACAAAATCCAATTGCCTCGAAGTGATCTAAGATCTATTATTCATTTTGGTTTAATCTTCAAATGAAAAATAATTTTCTTATGTTGATTAAATCCAATAACCAACAAATGATATCATAGTCAACGGTTATTGAGATCCTTGCACAGGCTTAATGTTTAAAATCTTAGTGAAATATGCATTTTTAGTATGGGTTGTGTTAAGTTATTTGATTTGACATGATTTAAAGTAGATGTTTATACATAATTGTTTTTTGCCCAAAAATTTTTTGTTCCCATTATTGTCATATATTTTATTTATTGCACTTTTCTCTAGAAAAAAATGTAAGCCATAAGGCACTAGGATTTTGTGTATTCATTTTTCATATTTCTATACTTATGTATCAAGAGAAGATGATGGGTTTTGGGCTCCAAAAGATTTTTATGTTGCTGTTTTTTTCTTGGAGGCTTGTGTTTTGGAGAAGAAAAACCTATAACATGGAAATCTTTGTTGGAAAAATTAGAAGGAAGAAGAAATGAAACAAACAAGAGGCAAAACCATGGTGAATGTGGTAAAGGGGTGACGGAGACAGCCACTGTAATCGAATGCAACAGCAACTTGCAGCTATGGCTGCTTGTCGAGTAGCATCAGTCGCAGCTGCCACTACAGTCGCCCTCGACGGTGACGATTGTGGTGGCCCCTTTTTGGGGTGCCTTCATCAATGAAGGATGGTAGTGGTGCTTGGATTTGTCAAGATATGGTTCAATTTTAAGTTTTGGGGCTTTTTTTTAGACTTTGGGCTTTTGTTTAAAAGATTGGGACTAAAAAATTAAATTGGCCCACGGTTTGAATATTTCACGGATTGGACTACTAGAAAATTGAAGAATTTGGGTGGAATGTGGCCCATTGGAATGCTTTAATTCTTGTTGTAATTTAAATTCCTAGGATGGGCCATGATTGATAATAATTCATTTATTTATCGTTTTTATTACTTTATGGATGATGAATAGATGCATTACATGTCATGTAGAGAAAACCACCCAGTACACTAAAATCATATGCATTGGTATTGTATATTTTTCATCACTCTAAATCATTTAGAAGTGGTTGAAAAATTATATTTAATAATTTGGTGCCATTATATTTGTCTATATTTGGCCGGTTAATTATTAAATGAAAACCTAACGGTTAAAAATAATAAATGAGAGACTTTTTAGGCATGTATAAACTTGCGGCCTCCTTCGTCATCCAATTTGTTATTAAAATGCGTATGTCTAGTATCGAATTACGTCGATCTCCCTAAAGGAATACTATGTTATTTTAGAATAATTGAAATTGAATCTAAAGATAGATTATTTTAAAATGAAGTAATTGAGTAATTATTCTATCGATAACATCTCATTTATTTCGGATATTTTAAAAAATTATTAACGCGGGTTATTACATTTATATATGAAAATTTTGAAGGACTTCCAATAGAAGATTCGAACAAAATCGTTCATTGGCCAAATAATAATCAATTCTCATTTTTATTGTGACATGAGATGCCTAGTTCAATAAAATGAGTGGGAGGGTCCCAACTTTGTCGGCAACTACATTGACCTAGCATGTAAAAGGTTGCAAGGTTTTTGATTAAAAATATGGTTTTAAGTCTATATTTGCATACTCACATATATGTATCATACAAAAATTATTGCTCACTATATTAATACACGAATTCTTAAATTTACAGAAAATGTCGCTTAATTCATAATCAGTGATACTTAACAAAAATCAACTTGTGGGAGAAAATTATTGTTTTTACCACTAAAAAATACAAATTTGTGCTGATTTGAAGTTTGTCTGGAAGTCCCTAAAGATAACTCCACGGAATTTCAAAAGACAACTTATGAAAAGTGGTGTCATTCTGATGGGGTGGCCCATTGCAACATTTTGGCATCCGTGTCAAATGTATTGTAACAGAAACATCAGAATATGGAAACTATTTTTGACATAACGAAAATGTATAAGAGATATTTGGACATTAAAGCCGATAAACTAGACAAGCTTCCACTTGGGCAATCATGCACACATGAATGAAACCAGACACATCTATAAGGGACCATATGTGAACCCTGATTGGTCATTTCAATGTTGCGAAGGTTTTATGAGCCGACATTGAAACCGAGACCCAGATTGACATGGTTCTCACAATTCAAAGTTGATTATAACCTACACAAAATGAAAATATCTCTGACTAAATTAATGAAGGAGCTCCAAAGTGCGGAATCAATTCTAAAAGCTAAAAGTGGTGATGCTTTGACTGTGATTGCCAGATCCTTTCATCTTAAGCCTTCTGGTGGAAAAGTAGGAAAGAAGAGGAAGAAACCAAAAAAAAAAAAGATGGCAAGTCAAAAGGGAAGAAAACTACTCCTGATTGGAAAAAAAAAAAAAAAGGAAAAGTGTTTTATTTGTGAACAAAATGGTCATTGGAAGAGGAATTGTCCAAAGCACCTAGCTAAGGGGAAGCAAGGTAAATGCACTTCTCTATTCATTTAGTCGTGCTTAGTGGTTGGTTCTACTAATACTTGGATTGTAGATTCTGAGACCAATAATCATATTTTCGATTCTTTGCAGAGGTTTCAGGTAACCAAGCACCTCAGTGAAAGGGAGTTCACTCTTAAAGTTGGGCAGGAGCAGTAGTGTCTGCCAAAATTGTTAGTCCCTATACTTTATATTTTGAAAATCATAGACATTTGATTTTGTAGATTGTTATTGTATTCTTGAACTTACAAAGAACTTGATTTCCGTTACACTTTTATACTGTGTTGGCTATTCGGTACTTTTTACTCTTTTTGCGGTGGCTATTAAGCTGAATAATTCTGTTATATGTTTTGGTCATATGATTAATAATCTCTATCTCTTAAGTCCTATGATTGGCTGTAACACTACTACTGCTAGGAAAAGAAAAAGGTTATCTAGTATTAGTAAAACTCTTTTATAGGTTCTTAGGCTGTGTCATGTTAATTTAAATAGGATTCAAAGATTGGTGAATGATGGACCTTTAAGTGAGTTAGAGGTGGAATCCATACCAAGTTGTAAATCTTGTATAGAAAGTAAGATGACCAATAGGCCTTTTAAAGTTAAGGGACTAAGAGTTAAATAAGTTTTGGAATTAGTACATTTCGATATTTGTGGACCAATTAGCGCTCAAGTAAGAGGAGGTTATGAGTCCTTCATCACTTTCGTAGATGATTACTCTAGATTTGGATACATATACATTATGTTTCACAAGTCTGAAGCTTTGGAAAAATTCAAGGAGTTTTGGACGGAGGTTGAGAAACAAATAGGTTAGAGTATCAAAGCCCTTCGATCCGATCGAGGTGGCGAATATATGTCCCAACAGTTTATGGTCTACTTATTGGATAATGGAATATTGTTCCAATTGAGTGCTTTGATGACTCATCAACAGATTGTGTCTTGAAAAGAAGAAATCAAACTCTTTTAGATATGGTGAGATCAATGATGAGTTATTCCTCATTATCTATTTCCTTTTGGGGATATTCTCTATAACTGTCATTTCCATCTTGAATTTAGTGCCATCTAAGTCGGTTCCGAAGATGTCTCTTGAATTATAGAACGGTCACAAGCCTAATTTACCCCACATTTGGATAGGAAAATGTCCGGCACATGTGCTAAAAGGAAACAATGATAAGATGGACTCAAGATCAGATGTTTGTCTCTTTGTATGATATCCAAAACGAACAAAAGGTTACTACTTCTATAATCATCTAGATAAGAAGGTATTTGTTAGTAGAAATGCTACTTTCTTAGAAGACATGTATATGGAAGAACATAAGTCCACTAGTAAGATTCTATTGGAAGAGGTTTTAGAACATCTTTCAAATAACCCGATTTCAAATTTTCATATAGAATCAAACAATGATGACTTGGAACCTCCTACTGAGCCAACGGCTGTCAATGAGGTAAATGAGCAATTTATGCCTACAGAACCTCATGAACAAATAGAACCAAAGATAGTAGAGAATGGGGGCACCCATTGTTGAACTTCCACATGTTCCTCACGATAGGGATAATGGGATTGGTTCCAACCAAGGAAAGACCAAGCAGTGGGAGGAGAGAAATGACATTTAGTCAGATAAGACGATTACGTACCTCCAACCATTATTCATAGTAAGAGGGTTGTGATACCACCTTTTAGATACTTACCCTATGGAGAGTCTTATAGGGCAATCTCTATTGAGTAAAAAGAAAATCCCACTTCATTTAAAGAAGTGATGGATGATGTAGACTTTAAATCATGGAAGTCTACCATGAACTCGAAAATAGAATCTATGAATTCCATTAAGGTTTGGGATCTTGTAGATACACCTAATGGGGTCAAACCTATAGGGTACTAATGGATCTATAAAAGAAAAAGAGGAATACATGGAAATGTTGAAACGTTGAAAGCAAGGTTAGTGGCCACGAGTTTTACCCAAAAGAAAGTATCGATTATGAAGAAACCTTCTCACTGATTACCATGCTTAAATATGTTCGAATCCTTTTATCAATTGCCACTCATTATGATTATGAGG
>CAIGRP010089302.1:0-17695 GCA_903798385.1 Fraxinus cuspidata
CTCAATTTTTTCGGGGTGCATCCTAAGTTGAACTTATTAAATTCTATTCCTTATCCTCTCTTAGTTTGGATAGATCTTACTACTACAAGTTCACACCTCAACAAGTTGAGATTCTCCTATATTTTTTATTGCTTCAACCTTTAAGACTAAACTAAGATACTTGCCTCTCATCAAAAGTATAGTTCTATCGACCAAATGTCTGGGGCATAATCAAAGCGGTTTTATATACAAATGTATATCAATATTATTATAATATTTTTTTATAACATCTTTTCATTTGCTTTCTGTATGATCCATGTAACAAGCTTTAGGCCGATGACTTTCAAGTCAGGTGACCATAGGGCACCAAGTTTTCAACCATCCTTGCAGGCTTAATCACTTGAGTCATACATGCTCGACAAGATGCTTCTATTCACTCAAAGATTAGTGCAATACCCCTTTTCTTTTAGACATCCAGTTTCTAAAAGTAACCTCTAACTTAAAGCTTTTACCTCATCCTCGTCTCTTAATTTTAGATAATCCACACAAGTTGTTATCATGCACGGAATCTCTACCTATCTTAATGTTCTCTAGTAACAACTAAACCATCTCCAAACTACCCTACAGTTGGATTATGGATTTATACGAAAAAGGTTATTCGAGTTAAATACTATGTTCAACTATTACCTAAATAATGAACCAAATTACCAAATCAATATGTCAACATGAGTACCGTGCATAAAAATGTCAAGTTTAGCATTCACAAGCTTTGATTAATCTAATAGTGCACTATTTTCATTATTCACAATTTATACCTAATCCAATATTAAACATCATGGCCGAAAAAGTTATTAAACCCACACAAGCACACAACTCTAATCTAATGCTAGAAAATAAATAATAAAAATTGAAAGTAACTAAATGAAAACTGCATAAAAGATTAAATTTAATAATTTGTTTTTTCACACTGACATCAAATTTGCAACAAAACATGATGAATGCCATCCCCAAACTAAAATAAATCATTGTCCTCAATGTTGTGAAGAATAACAGCAGCAGGATAAGGAATACGCAACAAGAAGAACAAATGCATAATAAGTCAAAGAAAATGGGGCTCATTACTCTTCTGATCAGTACGGAGGCGGTGGATGGAAACCAGAGCCGAATGCGTCATCAGCTGACGGTAGTGGGAGACGGGCGAGGATTCATCGCATTAATTCGGATTGTTGTGCAAGCTCGACTTGTATGCCATGAATGTAGAGAGATTGATCCCGAACCTCAATCTCGATGTTACCCAAATGGTCCAAGACTTGTTAACTCTCAACTGAATCCCATCAACTCTGCCAACATAATTATTCAACCGTCCATTCAAGATCTCGACCCCCGCATATTGCTGCTAAGGACTCCCTACTGGCGTTGGAAGCAAAGTTCCTGGTGCTTAGCATGTCATCCCTAATCGTCTAGATAGTCGTACCCATGGCGCCCACAGCCTTCCCAAGACTCTTTATATCTCGACTCGAACCGCTCATATAGCGAACATCTATCTTAGCAGTTGTGTGTCAACCTCCAGTGGTTTCGGCTGTGGCGCAAGCATCTTAGCGTCCTCAACCCCCTAATCATGTGCAGTTTGCTGCTGCCTCAAATGTGCCCGTTCTTGCTTCTCTCTATATTTTGCTCAGGCTCGATCCTGAGCCACCAAAGTAGTTTGTTTAATGAAAGGCTAGGTTTCTCAAAAAGCTCCCCTGATGGGATAGTGACTCCGACCCGCTTGCAGATGCCAGTAATGAGATTCAGAAAGATCAGAGATCAGTGTTGATCCCCCAAACACCCTGCGAGTGAATCTGATCATAGATAAAAGTTGCTAAATCAATCTTCTGTCCTTGCACCAAGTGATTAAATAGACTGGCCGTTGAATCAGTAAATGTAGTCCTATGTGATGTGGACTCGAAGTTGTGGTAAACAACCAGAGAATGGCTATAAATGGTCTGAGCTCAATCTAACACCACACAGTAACGACGAAGCATCCTCACGCCCTAGTAGAAATCTCTCCTACTGTGCTCCAATGGAAATCACCTGGAATAGGAGTAATGTTATCCCACGTCAACTGATAGTAGTCATGAATGACTTTAGGTGTAAACATGATCCACTTATTCCTTACCCATGTCTGATGTTAATGTTCGGACCCCGGGGGGTCGATGCCCATGTTGAAGTTTGCATAGAACTCGCGAGCTAGTCCCTCATACACCGGATGAGGTCATTCTATTACCTTTTCCCAATCACAGTTATGGATCAAGGTGACTATCTCGAAACTGATAAAATCTTCCTATTGGACCAGTCTCTCTAGAAGCAGGGCCCAATGGCCAATGATATCGGAGTAGCGAGTTATGGCCTCTTGATTGAAAAACTGTCGTAAACTCTCTTCTGGTCCCTGAGTGCGTGCAGTTCCCAATGTAGATGCTACTTTCTCCTTTCCCTTAGTAGTACGTTTAGGAGGTATTCTGCAACACAAAGAAAAATTGAAACATGTAAATCATATGTGATGCAGAATTGAATAGTACGTGAAAATAGGAAAGACAAAAGAGCAAGAAAGTTCTATACGCAAGTCGAAGCATGCAAGCTACGTGCGTAATTAAAGGTGTCATATAATCAACCAAATAAAAGAAAGAACAATGTAATAAGGGCATGCTTGATGAAATGTGTGGGGAAATATAGGTATCATAGGACACGAATGCATCATGTAATGAACAAACCCAAAATCAAGTCAAATAATGAAAGTTGGTCATATAAGACCATGTTTGACCAAGCAAGTTCGTGTTCTGACACCGACAAGGAAAATTGAAATTTCTCAAACAACCTCTGGGCATATGAAAGAGGGTATACTAGTCTAACACAGACTCAAAATTTAGGTCAAACGGATGTCATTTGTGGTAGGAAATAGAGGGACGAAGTGAGGGACGAGAAGTGCCGTGATCCTAGCCATGTCATGCTCATGTGTGGTCCTCTTCGATTTCGGTGTATTCAATGACATATGACGAAGACCATCAACACAAAAGGCAATCTAAAATGCACCACAACAATGTTAAATACGAAATGACCCCTAATTCCAGACAACTGTTCACATGTGCATTGTATCAAACACGTGGTATGCATTAATGTTGTCAAACAAATTCCCAAACCCTTGGTGATAACCCAAACCGAAAGTTTTCTCACTCAATATCATAGAATCTATTATCTACCTATTGCCAACTTCTCAATCAAGCATTCAAATCCATTCTCAAAACACTTAAGAAGAAGTGAAAGAAACCGAGGGTAAAAGGTGGAAAATATACCTTGATGTGTTGATGAAGATGAATTGAAAGAATTCACTTGGGGATTGATGTGGATGTGGATGTGGTGGCTTATGGTGTGTGCGCGGAGTGAAGGGTTGGGTTTGTGTGTTTGTGCGTCCGGAAAAATTTCATTAATATCTATGGAATTATTTTGCTCTCCTAGCTCTAGTCGAGACAAATGGTCTGCTACCACATTCTTGCTGCCCTTTGTGTCCCGTATCTCCTGATCAAATTCTTGTAAAAATAACACCCAACGGATAAGTCTTGGTTTGGTGTCCTTCTTCGTCAACAAGTACTTTAAAGCAGCATGATCGGTGTAAACGATGACCTTTGATCCCATATGATATGAACAAAATTTTTCAAAGGCATAGACCACCGCTAACAGTTCATTTTCCGTAGTGGTATAGTTTAGATGGGCGTCAGTCAATGTTTTGCTCGTGTAGTAAATCACGTGAAATAACTTGTTCTTCTACTGTCCCAATACTGCTCCTACCGCGTAATTACTAGCATTATACATTAATTGAAATGGCAAACTCTTGTCTGGTGCGCTGATCACTGGTGCTGAAGTCAACTTCTCTTTTAGCGTGGTGAAAGCTTTTCAGAGAAGTCAAATGCGACATCCTTAACCAGTAGGCTACACAGCAACTTTATGATCTTTGGGAAATCCTTAATGAACTGTCTATAAAACTCAGTATGCCCAAGAAAACTACGAACACCCTTAACTGATGTAGGCGGTGGTAATTTCTCAATAACCTGAATTTTCGCTTTGTCCACTTCTATCCCATTAGCTGAAATGCGATGCCCCAACACAATGCCCTCATTTACCATGAAATGACATTTTTCCTAGTTCAACACCAAGTTAGTTTCCTTGCACCGCTGTAAGACCAAGCTCAAATGCTCCAAACATTCATCTAATGACGATCCAAACTCCGAGAAGTCATCCATGAAGATTTCTATGAATTTCTCAAATTGCCATCATGCAATACTGGAAGGTAACAGGAGTATCGCATAACCCGAAAGGCATCCTACGGTAAGCAAATGTACCATAGGGGCAAGTGAAAGTGGTCTTCTCCTGATCATCAGGTGCTACTGAAATCTGATTATATCCAGAGTAGCCATCAAGGAAGCAATAGTGTGAATGTCCTGCCAGCCGTTCGAGCATCTGATCAATAAATGGAAAAAGAAAGTGATCCTTCCTAGTGGCAGCATTGAGTTTTCGGTAATTAATGCACACTCTCCAGCCTGTAACTATTCGTGTGGCAATCAACTAATTCTTCTCATTTTGCACCACAGTAATACCACCATCTTTAGGCACAAACTGGACTTGACTGGTCCATGCTCTGTATGATATCGGGTAAATGATTTCGACGTCAAGAAGTTTCAGTACCTCGACCCTAACTACCTCCTTCATGTTTGGCTTCAGCCTTCTTTAACCATCTATACAAGGTTTAAAATTTTCCTCCATTAGAATCTTGTGCATGCATAGTGAATGGCTGATCCCTTTGATATCCGCGATAGGCCATCCAATTGCTATTATATTTTCTTGGAGTACCTGTAGTAGTCTCTCTTCCTCCACCTCACTAATTGAGCTCGATATAATCACCGAAAGTGTAGAAGACTCCTCCAAGTAAGTATAACAAAAATGAGACGGTAGTTGCTTAAGTTCCAACTTTGGAGGTTGTTGAACAAATGGTAAGGGTCTTGTAGGGCCAGTTCCTAATTCCTCAAACTGTCGTTTCCGTGTATATGGTGGGTTAGTCTCCAAAAACCTTGCACATGTCTCAATCTCAATAAAATCAGAGTGAGTAGATTAGGAATGTACAATGCATGCTTCATACGCGTTAGACGAGTTGTCCAGCAAAAATGTATCTTGGATCACTTTTTGAATTGCATCAATCTGAAAACAACTATTGGACTCAGTGGGAAATTTCATGGCCTTGAAGACATTGAAAGCAACTTTTTCCTCGCCGATCCTCAGAATTAGCTGACCCTGCTGTACATCGGTGAGTGCTCTCCCAGTAACTAAGAATGGTCGGCCTAGTATAAGCGGTACATCCTTATCTTCCTTCATATCTAGGATAAGAAAATCTACTGGGAAGATGAATTTCTCTATTTTGATCAACACATAGTCTATAATTTCTCTTGGGTGAGTAAGTGATCGATCAACCAGCTGCAAAGTCATTGTTATTACTTTAGCCTTTCCCAAATTGAGTTTCCTGAAAATAGAAAGTGACATCAAATTAATACTTGCACCTAAATCACATAAAACTTTATCGAAATGACAATTTCCAATAGTGCAAGGTACATTAAAACTCCATGGGTCTTTAAGTTTTGGAGAAAGCTTTTTCTGGATTCTAGTGCTGCATTCCTAGTCAACATTACCATTTCATGCTCATCTGGCTTGTGTTTGTTAGATAGAATGTCTTTCAAAAACTTGGAATAGCTAGGCATTTGAATAAGGGCATCGGCTAACGGAATGTTGATGTGTAGTTTTTTGAAGACCTCTAAAAATTTCTAGTATTATTATCCATCTTGTGTTTTTTTAATCTCTGGGAAAATGGAATAGGAGGCTTGTACGGATGGATATGATTCTTCTTTTGAACCTTTGGTGTTTTTGAATGTTTTTGAACTCTCGTTTGCAGGTACTTCAGGTGTCTGTTCAGTCTATTCCATTTGCTCCTCACTCGAAGAAAGTATTTTCTCCATACTTGCAACAGGTCTCTTGACATGAATTTCTGAAAGTTGCACCCCACTTCTGGTTGTTATTTCTTTGGCATGTTTCTTTGGGTTGATCTCTGTATTACTGGGTAGTGAACCTGGTGCTCTGCCATTCATAGATTGTGTCATTTGCCCCATCTGAGTTTCCAAGTTTTTAATAGTAACATTCTGTTCCTGGAGGGTTGACTCAGTTTTTTGCATAAATTAATTGTTCGCTTCCATTTACTGATTTGTTTTCTACATGAATTTATCGAACATCTCTTCCAACTGCAACTTCTTTCCCGACTGCTGAAATTGACCTTGTGGCCTATTCTGGTTTTGGCCATCCCAAGAAAAGTTAGGATGTTTCCTCCACCCTAGGTTGTATGTTTCTGAATGTGAATTCATTTGTTGACGTTGTCCCCATTGTACGAAGTCCTCTTGTTCCATACCTTGAGCCAAAATTGGGTACTCCTTTGTGTTGTGATTTGCTCCACACTCTTCACAGCTTGGATTTTTGGTTTGTGCAGCGTTAGCTGTCTGTGATATGATCTCCACCTTATGGAATAATGAATCTATTTTTGCAGTCAAGACTGAGTAAGCATCCACCTCGTATACACCTGAAACTTTCCTTTGAACCACCCGCTTAGAAGCCCACATTGCTGAAGTAGTTGCCACTGTCTTGAATAGTTTCAAGGCATCATCAATGGTTCTTGTTGATAATGAATCATTTGACGAAGAATCCATCATGGTTTTGAACGATGGAAGCAATCCCGTATAAAAATATTGGACCTGGAGTCATTTGCTAATACCGTGATGAGGACACTTCCTTAGTATGTTTTTGAACCGATTCCAAGCTTCATCAAAGGATTCTGATTCACCTCGACAAAAAATTGAGATGTCATGCTTTAATTTTGCAATTTTGGCTGGTAGAAAGAACTTTGTGCAGAATTTATGAGCGAAGTCGTTCCATGTGCTAATGCTGGCAATAGGTTGAGAATCTAACCATTCCAATGCTTTGTCACGTAGCATATGTGGGAACAGCCGTAGATAGCATCATTTGAGATACTCTAATATTTGAAGTGTTGACACAACTCCAAGAATCAAGAGACATGAGTTTGTGGGTTTTCTTCAACTCTGCCATAGAACTGATGTCCATTTTGAAACAGATGAATGACATTGGTCTTTAACTAGATGTTAGACTGCCCAAATAGAGGGTAGACGATGTTGGATTGACTCTAAATGATTTGTGGCGTCATGAAATCTCCCACCAGCATGTTTCCCTCATCAATAATTTTATCTTCATTGACTTGAACCAGTTGTTCATTTTACGCATCAGCAATTTGTCGTACTGCTCTTGCTTCTCTCTGCCTACGATGGAAGGTGCATTCGATTTCTAGATCAGCTGGAATCAAGTCACCGTCAAGCAACCTTCGCATACAAGACTTGAAAAAGAATCACAAGTAGTAATTAGATAATTTACTAAAGAGAACAATTACTAACTAAAGCACAAATAATTAAAAATGAAATTAAAAATCGAATTAGTGTCAAAATAGGTAAAATTGAACTCAATTCAATCCCCGACAATAGTACCAAAAACTTGTTTACGAAAATATATCTAATTAAAATCACCGCAAGTGTACGGTTCATTACAAGTAATAAAGTGGACTTTTTGAGTCTAAGTATCGTTCTACAAGGATTGATTAGTTCTAATTCAAATTATTGTGACCTTAATCGAAAGTATGAATTGAAGTGTTGTTGTAATATATTATAACTAAATTAAGCTAATTATGCTAGGATGAATGATTTAGCTAAACTGGGTGCAAATGATGTTGAATGTAATTTGGAGTTTTCGAATGTATGATGAATGTACTAGGATCACGAATCCCTATATAATATTCTTCTCTAAACCTATTTCTACACCCTGACACACAATTGAAATATTGAAAAATCAATACTCTTAAATTATTTAACAGTCACTCTCGAGTAAAATTAAACTTATTCCAATATGTCACCCAACTATGTTTTTATGACGGATGCAAACATACAAGAATGCATGTTGTGAGCACTTAAATAAGCTACTAAATTCACACAATTACATATACAATAATCATGGAGAAAAGAAATTCATATAAGTTATTCAAATATCCCAAAACGTGTTTTTAATTGTCAAGAATTTAAAACTAAGAATTAAAAATCATATTACATAGTTCATCTAGCCCTAGTACAGAATTACTTTAGCCTAGCATGGTAGAACAAAGAAAATCAGGAAAATCAATAAAGAACGACATCATCAATTTTGATTCTTGAATTAAATCTTCGCGTCGTGATGTTATTCTTCTTGTTTATGCCTCTTTTCTCTCTGAAAACCTTTAAATTCTCCCCCATTCAACTTCTGGATGGCTCTAGGGTTTAAATATGCATCCCCCGATTTGTTTTCTAAAGTGTTTCAATCAAAATAGGAAACCAAAAAATTCCCCAATTTTTTGTACTATGCGACCATATAGTACACTTCTATGCTGTCGCATAGAAGTGTTGGCATGTATCTTTATTTTTTCTGGAGGTCTCTATGCGACCGTATAGAGATATTACTCTACAACTTTTGTAGTTTAGTCCTCAAACTTCGTCACTCCAACTCGACCTCTTTTCCCCTGACTTCTTCATCCAATGTGTTATTCCCATGCTCAAGTTGTCCTCGGCATCTCACGTCTCCACTCTCTCTTTCGGGTTATCTTTCAATTATTTGCACATTGGTCCTTGAACTTTGGTTTTCTTTCATTTTAATCCTTGTTTCTTTTTTTCCTCCTAATTTCTGCCATACTGATCATTGTTGTCATGTAAAGCACAAATTACGTCGAATTAAGCTATATTCCACATATTTATTAACAATTATCCATGTTTGTGAACGAAATGAGTGTGTAAAGCACACTTATCACTGAAAGAAAATAATCCATTGTTTCATTGAACTACAAGTCTGGAATTATTGAACTTCCATTATTGTCACGGTCTTCGAAATTCATCTTTCGTAGTCAATCTGTCTAATTTTTATTTTTGTATTGGTCTTACAGGAATGTCGAAATCTTTTGGCTCCTTCGTATATTAAAATATGGTAAAAGGTTGTAATTATTATACCATTATTTACAAGAGGTGGTCTAGAAATGAATTGAATCATCAAAGGGTGATCTTTTAATTGTAGTATGTCTATATGATAATAGATTTACGGACATAGAACAAGGATTATTAGAAAGCATAGAATTAAACATGAATAATAAAGGCTGAATAGTATATTTTACACCGGATTATTAAGTTAGAACAAATCTTTTTTACAAAGATATTAAAATAAGAATAAAAACTAAAGGATATCAAATGAAAAGAGATGAAGATAATTTATTAATTTGCACAGGATTCATAGGGAGACTTAGTGAAAATATACTACCAACTATAAACTAGAAAATAATTACATTAGTAGGACAAAAAGGTATAAAAGCTATCCCAACGAAGAAATTCTCTTCAAAAGTTAATGCAGGATTGGATTGGAATTTGGGGAATTTTTTAGAAAAACCGATATTAGTACCAGAAGATAATATTATGTATAAAAATAGTAATGGAACTCTAAGTATTAGATTTCAAAATTATAATCATCAAGCAGAACAAACAAAAAATAACGAAGAAGATGAAGGAAAATGTGGATATTTTGAAATCGAAGAATATGAAAGTGAAGATGAGATTAATGCTTTAAATGAAGATAGTGAGGAAGAGGGAAGTGAAGACGATGAAAAAGAATTTAGATATATAGTTATGGAATACTATATAAATCTTAGAAAAGCTAGATAAATAGAAAATAGAATGTTAACAGAAAAAGACCAAACAAATATAGAAACCAAGATGGAGGAAGCCAGTAAAAGAACTAAAAGGGAAACAGACCAAGAATTTGGAAAAAGAAAAGAACCCATGAACACGGAATATGATATAGGAGGTAAATACCATTTTTCCCCTGCTAGAGAATATGAATTGGAAGATAAAATATATAGAAGTTTAGGAAAAAGATAGTAGAAGAAGGATCTAGCTAACCATTAGCAAGGATTAATTTTAGAATTAAATAATTGTAAACCTCAAGACAGACCTAGCACTATGACTAAATGGGAAAGTTCTGTAATTAGAGCATATAATAGTGTACTCATACAAATGAATGTAGAAGAAATGTGGGCTTATTTAGAAAATTATTTAGGAAATACAGCATTAGTTATATATGTTACGGCTAAGAGATTAAAACCAGATGTTAGATGAAGAATGACTGGAGGAGATAACCCTAGAAATTTATAGTATAGACAATTATACAGTTCCAGATAAAATAGAAGAAACCAAAAAATTACAAATCTTTTTAGGAATTTTGAATTACGCTAGACATTTTATTAAATACTTAGGAAAGAAAGTAGGACCATTATATAGTAAGTTATCTAGTAAAATACAAAAATATTTTAATCAGTCAGATATAGAACTAGTTAGTAAATTAAAAGAGGTTAAAAATTTACCACCATTTGAATTACCCTTTGATAGAGAATATAAAATAATAGAAATAGATGTATGTGAACTTGGAAGTGGAGGAGTTTTATATTCCAAACCTAATAAATATAGTGATAAAAAAGAAGAAAAGATTTGTAGATATGATAGTGGAAAGTGTAAGATAAAAGGAAAATATTTGACTAGTTTAGATTATGAAATAATGGCAATCATACATAATATAGCAAGTTTTGAATTATTTTTAAACACCAAATTTACAATTAGGACAGATTGTGAAGCTATAGTAAAATTTATTAAAAAGACAAATTTTGATAACATAAGACATAAAAGATGGTTAAAGTTATATGAGATAATAAACAGCTTTAAAATTAATATATATAACACATAAACGGAAAAATTAATATTTTGGCTGACAATTTAAGTAGACAAGCTATTAATTTTCTAACTCATTATTTTCATGGTGTAGATGGATCAGAGGATGATGAACTTTGGGAGTGTCACTCTAAGAGTGACCCCACAATCTAATCTCCGATTCAGATGAAATAATTTAGAAAGACTACCAAAAAGGGAGCGTTGTCTACTAGATAATCTCCAAATGGCACGTGACTATAAATAAAAATTAGACAACATTAGTACCTCAGCTAATCATTTTAGACAGAATCACATTCAAGTAGAAAGTAGAAATTTTAATTTCTTTTCAGTAGTTAAAGGTAGAAAGCCTGGTCTATATAACTATTGGCCAGAAGTATTGCAACAAATAGAAAGATTTCCAGATCCTTTTTTCAAAGGATTTCTCACATTAGAAGAAGTTTTAAATTTCTGTAGAGAAATGATATGTTTTAACTTTTTTATATCTAAAAGGGTTAAACAAACTATGCAACATGTTACTTCTCAAATGTCATCCTCATCTTCAATACAACTTTGTGATAGTTATGAAACTATGACCAATGTTGTTAGAAATTTAAATCTTAGAAGTAGCCATTAATAGAAAGATTACAAATCCTTGAAGACGAAATCTCTTCATCTCAATAGACTATTAGTAAATATCAACATGAGATTAAGTTCTAAAGAAGTTGTTGAAAAACCTATCTGTAAAGATATTGCATCTACAAGTAAAAATTATTCTGATAAAATAGAAAGACATATTGAATTAACAGATTCTACAACAGTAGGGCAAAAAAAGACTCTATATGAATTAGAACAGAAAATTGGCGATTGTGATAGTATTATTCGAAATGATATAAAGGAGTCAGTAGTACAAGAAATTATCGATTTCTCTGAAATTGTAAGCTATTATCACAACAAAAATCAATACTTTCTTAAACATGGCCCTAAATATGAATCAGCCACTAGGTCAGGCTTTCTTAAACACAATTATCCTACAATCTCTTTGGACTATACAATTTTTGAAGAAGAAGATCATTTTATCTAGCCTTAAAATTCGGTATGATAGATACCATAAACATTCTAAACAGGTCCTTTAGATTTTTTCCACCTAAACTTAAACATATTCTTAGTCAGTTAAAAGATCACCCTTTGATAATTCATTTCATTTCTAGACCATCTCTTGTAAATAATGATATAATAATTCCAGCATATCACCATATTTTAATATACGAAGGAGCCAAAAGATTTTGACATTCCTCTAAGACCAATACAAAAATAAAAATTAGACTGACCGACTCACTACAAAAGACGAATTTCAGAGACCGTGGAAATAATGGAAGTTCAAAACAATAATTCCAGACTTGTAACTCAATGAAACAATGGAGTTATTTTCTGTCGGAGCATCTTACTTTAAAGGTTAAAACAGAAACAATTCCAGCTTCAATATTGAACAAAAGGAGCTATATCTGATGACCTTCCACGAAGCAAATGATGAATCAACAGAAAGACAATCAGATACAGAAGAAGAAGAATACATATTAGATGGCCAAACTAATGAAATGGATGCAGACCTAGAAGAAGCTTACATAGAGATTATGGATATATAGACAATTAAAGAAGAAAAGACGTAAAGGAAAAGCAAAAGACAAATAGTGCCTAAATGAAAATTATCAAGACAAGAAAGTAAAAAAGTTGGGGGCAAGAAGACAAAAATTTCAAAAAAATTCAAACAGCTGTAAAGAAACATTTAGTTTTTTAAATATATGTCATACACCTGTAAAGTTGTATAGTATAGAAAGAATAGATGTCTATATGTCATACACCTATAAATTGTAAATCACCCACTTGTACCAGCGTCTATAAATGCCGACACCACTTACAAAAAGAAAACACCGAGAAAAAATAGCAGAAAAACACACTATAACACTTGTACTCAAAAATTCAAAGACATCCATCCTTGTAAATTCAATCCTTGTAGATTCAAAGATTTCAGAAATAAAAAGTAAATTCTTTTTACACTTTCTCTTAGTTATAATTTTCATTTACTTTGTTTAATTTTTGGGCAAGGCCTAAAAGAGGAAACCAAGTAATCAATTAATTTATTCAAGAATTATATTATTTTTTATTTTTGCAAATATAATCATAACGCTCTTAGCCTCTTTATTCTGGATTCTATGTTAAAAAAGATAAAGTAACCCTGTGAGTTAAGTTGACTGTTTTACTTATTAAGTAAGTTTGTTCAAGCCTTTTTAAACATGATGAAAATCCTTTTTGGTTACATTCTTTAAGCCTTTTTAGAAGGTCAAGAAAAAAGCTGAGAGAGAGTTAAATTTTTTTTTTTTTTATCCTCTATATTTTTTTAATCCTCTATATTTTATGACATTAGACGATTATACTTTACTTTATTGTTCTTTAGGCTATAGAATCTATTATTATATATAGAAATCATGCTTAATCCCCCCGAACAAGCACATAATTAAATGTAGATAAATTGTTACGAAGAGCATTCAAACTGCTCTAATGATCAGGTTAGGAGAAATAATTTATTGATCTGAATCCTACTAGAATGTGCTATTTTTTTTTAAAAAAAAGAAAACTATTTTATGAATCTCTTGGTCGAAAAATCCAATTGACATTTTTTCCTCTTTCTATTAACAATGAGTTTATTTCACCAAAGGATTTCACCCATCTCCTAAAGAGGTCAAACCTTGGTTATTAGCTTAATAAGACGTCACTCTAACCACTGAACTAGACCTTTAGCCGAGTAATTATTTTGTGAGAAATTCCAAATTTGTCTTTAAATTAGTTTTGTTACTCTATTGCCTATCACCAATAAAGTGTGATATCACGTCAGCATGCTTAGTTCTTTCATGAAAATCTGATTTTTGGACTAATGAATGGGACTCTTACTATTAGAGTTGAGATCTGATGTCCAATTTTTGTTGTCCACCTAATTAATTATAAGCACATTATTTTTAAATTAATATGTCATTTCAAATTTACCCTCATTAACATTAACATCAACATCACATATTGTTGTTCAATTTCGAGTTTAAAAACAAACCTTTCAACCTCTATGCTTCATTGACTACTTTTGTTAAGGTAGTATATAAATTAAGTTACTAAACGTTGGAGTGTTGCTTCCTTGCTTACTCTACAGTCTAGTGTTAGGTTTATTAATTTGTCATTGTGGCCCTACATATGTACTTAATTGTGTATAAATCCATCTTAAAGTTGAGCCCAATTCAAGTGATCTAATAAAGAATTAAATTGTTGGACTTAGGGTATCTAAATAAAATGTAGGCAGGATTATATGGGTAGAAACTGTATTCATTAGGGTAGTATTTGACAATTGACCAAATACATATGAAAACTATATATAGGTTATGATCCCCAATTCATATGCAACTTCTCATTCTTTGTGTCATCCCATCAACACAAGAATTAATAGAGAAATATATTGAAAATCAAGAAACCCACAATCAAGAATCTAAATTACAATCAAGAATCAAGAATAAGGATTGGAGCAATTAAATTGAATAACAAGACAATCAAAATTATGGAACAAGAAACAAAAATCAAGAAAGCTAATAATACAGATTCAAGATCTGGAATCGAGATCTAGTAATAAAAAAATATTCTCAAAAAATTAAGGTATGTTTTATACTATTAATTTTCTTGATGATTTGACATGGAAGATCTTGATAATTAAATAATTAGTTTTTCTAGTTTTATAAAGTTTAAATTTTCATAAAGTTTCAACAAGTGCTATCAGAGTCAACTTTATGTTAAACCTTTAAGAATAAAAAAATTTTAGGGTTCAAATTTATACTTTGGATTTCTCAATTTTTTGGGATATGAATTTTAGCCCTAAATTTCAAGATTTTACATTTTGAGATTTTCTTTTTGGTAGTAAAAAAAAAAAATAAAAACAAATAAAAGATAAGGATTAAGGGACAATCAATTTTAAATCTTGGTACTTAATATTTATTTCAGATTACTTATTTTCTAAAATAGATTAGTTGAAGCAACATGTTATCAAAATAAATTTTCTTGCTAAATTAATTTATTTGGAATGTTAGGAAAGTTGTGTGTATGTAATTCATGCGGGTATTGACCAGCTCAAAGGAATGTTAATATTTGGCCAAATTATTTACGCACGTGGTGATAAATATGTAACAATTGTACAGTTTTTCATTATGTGAAGATTGAGTCGATTCAAAGATAGACTTCATGTTTGACCGAATTTATTGTCAATATTTGATTACTACACCAAAAGTGACATTTATAAGTTGGTATTTCTGTCCAAAAACTAGATATCAATGTTGTGCTCGGTCTCTTGAGATGGGATTCACCATTATTTGAAAATTATTGATTATCCAATATGGATTCCTACATGAGTAGGTTTAAAATCTCTATTCGGTTAATCCATATACTTCTACAATATCAGCCATAATTAATTCAATTAATGTGCTTAAACCAAAATTTGAGGGCTGGAAAGAGATCGTTTGTATCGTTCTTTGCGGCATCGATCTAGACCTTGCATTAATGACTGAACAACCACTAATCTTACAAATAAAAGTTCTGCTAATAAAAAGGGACACAGATAAGTGGAATCGGTCAAGCCACATAAGTCTTATGAACATAAAACGTAGAATTCAAGCAGCATTCGAGGCGCTGTGTCCGATGAGGTAACTACTACTGAGAAATTTCTTAAAGAAATCGAAAACATGCTTTGCAAAAGGCAATAAGGCTAGAACTAGCACATTTTTAGCGAACTTAGTTTCACTAAAGTATAAGGGTGAAGAAAACATAAGGGAGTACATCATGGAGATGCCCCATCTTACTTTAAAAATAAAGGCATTAAAGATTGAGATGTCTGATGACTTGCTCGTGCATTTAGTTTTGATTTCTTTTTTAGCACAATTCGACTAATTTAAAGTTAGCTACAAGTATTAAAAGGGAAGTGAACTCTTAATGAGTTTATTCCATATTGTGTGTAAGAAAAAGAAATGCTAAAGTAATATAAAATTGATATTACTCACTTGTCAAGTACCTCTTAGGACAAGTTATGAAAAATTAGAAAGTTGTATCTGGTTCGGTTCAAAATAAACAGTGAAAGCCTGAAAGGGATAATTCTGACTATTACTTTTGTGAAAATTTGGGATATATAAAAAGAGGCTGTATTAAATACCATGCTTGACGTGTAAAGAAAATATACTTTTCACTTTGGTTTGTTTTGAGGTTAATTATTAATTTAGTTTTAATACCTAGACACAGTGGAAAAGTTTTTGGTGCCACCACTCACATAAGTGTATCTATACGAGGTTGCCGAACATCCAAAAGTCAATTGATGCTGAAAGATTCATCTATGTGGGACAATGACATATCAGTTAAGCTTGAGGCTATAGAGACTTTTAGGTTATCATTAAAAACTGGTTATAATTTGAATCTGAAAGAGATATTTGCAGTACCGTCTTTTAGACGGAATTTGGTTTCTATTTCTAAATTGGATAAATTCGATTACTCTTGTTCAGTTGGAAATAGTCAATTTGATCTTTTCTTAATTCAAATATTGTGGATACAAATTTTTATCTGGTTACGCTAAAATATATCTGTTTAATACATTTGTTAACTTATGGTTGATTTCATCCTTAATGTTTTGATAATAACAAACAAGATTAATAATATTTCTAACAATTGATTTTGAATGATTATAGTTCAATATTAAAATCAATCAAGAATTACCAAAATCAACACATTATAAATCAGACTCGAAATGAAGATCAAAGTAGAAGTTACACATTTAAATCAAAACCATTTGAGATGTAAGCTTAAAAGACAAACGTCAAAAAAAGTAAGATCAAGAGCATAAGAGACTGCAACAACGAAATATCAAGACGAGAAGTTAAGAGGCAAATTTCGAAGTAAGATAAAAAACTAGATTTCTTAGTTCAAATATAAAGGTGCTAATACTTCAATATTTAGCAATGAATTATAAAAGTTCAAAAATTGTTTTATGCCCGAAAAGATTATTTCATAAAAATACTTGCATAAAAAATTATTTTTCAGAAAGGTAAGTGTTTCAATTTGATATTTAAAATTTTTAAATGTTACTTACCTTGAAAGATAAATTGAAAACGTTTTTCAAAAGCCTCAATTTGTTTTTAAAAAAATGTCAAAGTCAACCGGACATCCGGTTAACCAACTGTCATTTTTTAAACCGTTTTGATTTCTGACGCGCAACTAGTTTAGTCGTCCGATTCAATGGCAGACGCCCATTTGGGTCGTCTATTGGTCAAAATTTTGTGCGTTGGCTGCTATAAATACCACTTCATTTTGCATTCATTAAACAACTAGAAGAAAGCTTTCTTGTGAAATAAATTTCTGAAAAGTTTCCTTTGAATATTTTTATATCTATTTCATTTATTTCTTCACAACAAAAATTTTGATTGTTGAATCAAACTTCTTGAATCATTTCTCTCATCAAGGTTTTTCATTTCTCTTTGTGCTTAACTTATTTATATTAATCTTAAAAGAGAGATATTTTTTTAAGACGATCTTTGCACTTACATTGTATAAACTTTTCTATTTCTTCATGTGAAAACTTTGATTTATTAAATTAAACTTGCAAAATCATCATATTCATTAAAATTTCTCATTTCTCTTTTAGTTTTTAATTTATTACAATTATTCATTAAAAAAGAGATATATCTTGAGAAGATTTTTAAACATACATTGCATTTATTTCCTCTTCATCTTCTCATTAAAACACTTTGATT